>BQNB010105482.1:0-16717 GCA_026074375.1 Tanacetum coccineum
ATACGTTAAACTTTATGAAGTTTTGAAACATAAACCATCACACTAAGACTTGACATATTACCTCAGGTTGCCTGACGTAGCTGTTACTTTCATTTGATATACTTTTGCCATCAATTTGATTTCCCTGTTAAGGTGAGTTCATAGCCTCGCATTTTAAATATTCTAATATTTTCATAAACCCACGAGGGGGATACATGCTATAAACCATGAATACGAGTATTTTTCCTACTGTTTATCCTGATTTATTATTGCCTAAGTCACCTTTACTGCCAATACTTCTTAATCATGAACCATTAGTCACTTGTGAGTGAACGCGAATATTGTGGATAGATATATAGGGGTGTGACGACTCCCGTTGGTGTGCCTATACTTTTGGTACCAATAGCACTATATTTGATAATAATAGGTAACTTTGGCAAGTTACCTTTCCAGGAGGATATTTATTCCTCACTAAGGTGATTTCCATGTTATTGTTTGGTGCATGAGCTTAAGGCAATAATACTGTTTTCCATGATAATTGTATATGAAATTATTACAAACTATGGGTGTATAAAAACGTAACCTACTATTGAATTTGTATTCAAACTGTTTATCATAAACCTATGAATTTCACTCAACCATTGTGTTGACCTTTTTAGCATGTTTATCTCAATAAATTGAGCAACTTATGACACGGAGTGGCATGGACTTGAAGATGGCTAATTTGTTATCATTCAAACTTTATGTTTCTAGATTTTGGGACCTCTCTTTTGTAAAACTTTGATGAATAAATGAATGATAAGTAAATTTTCTAAAAATTCTCTTTACGATTCGTTTTCTATGATTATGATTGTTGTACTATGAAGTAATACCCCAGTTTAGCCTCCGCTGCTATATTTGTCAAATTGGGGGTGTTACAAAATGACTACCAATAGGTTTAACTAAAAATCCAAACAACATCTAGTTCAAGTAGAGGAAGAGTGGGTTGGGTAACGGGTCAAATTTTATGTTTTATCCCTTATAATGGATTCAACATTATTTTCTCTTGTTGTGTTAATGATGGATGTTCATTGTGTAAAATGTATATGTGTGCACTAGTGATTGTCATGTATATATTTGCTTGCCTACTACCTTTAGTTTGTAGCAATGCATCCATAGATCGATTACTTGGTGCCCCAAGCAAGGGGGAGTATACACCAAGGGGGTGCACTTGCATCTAGTCTTTATTGTTTTTTACTTTGCATTCGTTACCAAGTCACTTAGCATTCGTCAAAACAAGACATGCAAGGAAGGCCTCTACAACACTTTTTGCTTCGACATAAAGGGGGAGAAGAAATGTAAACTCATCTTCTAAATACTTATTTAGTAACTTTTAAATAAGCATGAGTTTATAATTTGTCATCATCAAAAAGGGGGGGATTGTTAATACAAATATTCGCGTAAAAACGATATTTATATTTAATGATCTTCATGTTTTGATAATAACAAATATAATTTCATACTACGTAAAAGTTTACATAAACAAGTTATTTAGTCGAAAGTTTACTTGACGCCGACAAATCACTTAAGGTATGAATATGGCATTATTAAACATAGTTAATGATCAAAGAAAAATATTATCATTTGCATAAAACTTTTCTATTCAAATGATTTAAGTTAACACATGATTAATTATAAGCTAGTTATATTAATCATGTAAGACAAAATAAGATTAACCATAAGTGGAAACAATCTTTCCAAATATTTCCAAATATTCCCAAATTTAGAAAATCTTTCCTTATTGGTGATAAGAAATATTTTGTTCTAGGAGAATCTATTAAACTAGTTTTAATAAGTACAAAACAATATTTTATATAGATTTGGGGTTAATCATAAAATGACAAAATGTTGTCCAAGCTCCTCGGACGGATCCACCATAACAAGGCACGGATCCAGGCTTTGGTGGATCCGTGGGTTGCAACGTCGAGCTGTTTGGGACAGCATTTGAATTTCAAAGGTTTGCCTATAAATAGCAACCTTAAGTCTTCATTTTAGACAACTCTTGTAAAATATTTTTCACATACATCTTTTATCTTTTATATTCTTTGATCATTATACTTGTTATATAATCCATTACAAGTGATCAACTCATTCCACTCTTTAGTGAAGAACACTCAAGAAGACGTCAAGCTTTAAGTGTTAATAGTTTAGTTGTGTCATCACGTTTGTGATAATCATTCATCTTGTATATCTTGTGTTGTGTGTTGTGTGTATCATATGTGTATGATAGGTTAGTATTTAGAGCATAAAATTATCGTTTTAGTTGTTTAGATTGGTTCTATCCTCAAAGTAGAACTCATATTTAGCTTAATACCAGAAAAAGTGGTAACGACGTTGTAGGTTTTCTCCGCCTAAAGGGAGCTGTTGACCATTAGTGAAGATAACTTCAGTTGGTACTTGAGGGAGTGGAGTGGCGAAGAGGAAAGAGGAGCTTCGTAGCCGAACCACTATAAATCATTGTGTCATCGGTTTGATATTTCTTATCTTTACTTGTTTATATTTCGTAGATTATTTATTTACTTATTGCATCGCTATCATATACACTTGTGTATATCTCTTGAATTCACATAAGTCGACAATCTAAGTTTTATTTTTAAAACGGTAAAAACTATTTAACCCCTTTTAGTTTTCATAATTGGTATGAGGAGCCAAGGTCTCTCAAGATCTTTAATGTATATTGTACCTTAAAGCTTGAATCATTCTATAGATTCTGATAAATATCTAAAAGGGAAATCTATGCAAAAACCACCTCTTTTTGAAAGTGATCATTGTATTTTATTGGAAAATAGATTTGAAAACTTTATATGCAAGCAAAAAGATTTAGATCTTTTTGAATATTATCTTGAATGGTGATTTTTTCGATTCCGGTGCTAGAAAAAAAGAAACCAGGCTTTTAGATATGGTTCCTTTTGAACAACATGATGTGATCTAAAAAAAACTTCTTAAAAATAATGAAGCTAAAATGGTTCTTTATAATGCTTTACCTAAAAAGGAATACGAAAGAATTTTTATGTGTAAAACGGCTAAAGATATTTGGCAATCGTTGTTAATCACACATCAAGGTAATAGCCAAGTAAAGGATAATAAAATTGATCTTCTTGTTCAACAATATGAACAATTTACTATCCTTGAAGAAGAATCTATTGATAGCGGTTTTGCTAGATTTAACACTATTATTACTAGTCTTAAAGCTCTTAATGAAGGTTTCTCTAGCAAGAACTATGTTAGGAAGTTTCTTAGGGCTCTACATCCTAAATGGAGAGCAAAGGTCATGGCGATTGAAGAATCAAAATATTTGTCATCACTAGCTCTAGACGAGCTTATCGGCAATCTAAAAGTACATGAAGTAGTCATGGAAAAGGATTCCAAAATTTATAGAGGCAAAAAGGAAAGAGTTAAGTCCATTGCCTTGAAAGCTAAGAAAGAGTCTAGTGATGATGAAACTTTGACATCCGAAAGCGATGATGAAGAATATGCTATGGCCGAAAGGAACTCTAAAAAGTTATTTAGAAGAAAGGGTAAATTTGTTAGGCAACCTAGAGAAGAAAAGAAGTCATTCCGACAAAGAGATGAGAAGAAAGGAAAGAGTGACCGGAAATGTTTTAGATGCGGTGATCCAAATCATCTCATTGGCGATTGTCCAAAACCATCTCGCAACAAAGATCAAAAGGCCTTCATTGGAGGTTCTTGGAGCGATAGCGAAAATGACGTCGAAGACAAAACCAACGATGAAACTTGTCTCATGGATCAATCGTCAAATGAGGTAACTCTTAACTCTTCCTATTATAGTGATAATACATCTTCTCTTGATAATGATAGTATGCAAATAGAATACGATAGCTTATGTAAAGTTAGCTTAAAAATCATTAACAAGGATAAAATTTTGAAAACTAAAAGAGATCTTTTAGAAAAAGAAATTTTTAGGGGAAAAAAAATTTGAAAAAAAACGAGAAAATTAAGAAACTTGAGAAAAGTAAATAAATTAAGATTGCGTGTATGTCATGTGAAGAACTTAAATCGAAAAACGCCAAACTTAAATAAACTCAAGTTAAATTGTAAATTTGTAAAAAGTCGTAATTCACTTAGGAATGTTAAATAATCAAAATGTCACCTAGTTGTAAATAGGTCTAGGATTTGTGATAGTAAAGCTTCAACAAGCGGAATAAAAACTGAGGTTCGTTGGGTCGTTCGCTAAAAAGGCGAAATAAAGGATCACTATAAGGTGCTCGGGATCCACCTTAATGGATCCATTGAGTGCACTATGCGAAAAAGAGTCAGATAAGTTTTTAGTCCACCTATGTCTTCTAGATCGGATTTTGTTATTACTAGGAATAAACATAGCATTGATGAGTCAAATAAACCATCTTTAAAACCATCACCTAAAAGCGGTATAGGTTATGTCAAAACCGAGTCTAGATCGAAAACACCTCCACCTACAAGAAACATCTCTTCTCAACCAAGATACAACACACCTCAATCTAGGTGAAACTCTAGACAACCAATTCATCAAAAATTCTACCCTATGAATTAGAACAACTAACAAAATCAAGGCTTCGTACATATGAGAAATCGTATCCCATTTTAATATCCCAATCAATTGCAACAAATGTAAAGGATGTACAACACTAACATATTCGGACCCATGAGATATTGAGGACCAAACGATAAAATTTGTTTTTCTTGAAATAGGTATGCTTGAGAACATGCTCTGAACTGGATGAGTGGATCAAAGATAGTGGTTGCTCCAAACATATGACCGGTAACAAGAGTTTATTCTCTACCTACAAAGCATACGACGGAGGTAATGTTGTTTTTGGAAGTAACCTAAAAGGAAAGATCATAGGCAAAGGTACAATCTCTAATAACTCTCTTACTATATCTAGTGTAGAACACGTAGATAACTTAGCTTTTAAATTACTTAGTATCGGTCAAATTTGTGACAATAAGTGTCAAGTCTTATTCACGGAAGAAGGTAGTAAAATAATTAAAGATGGTAAAACCATAGGAAACGGGATTAGGAAAAATGGTTTATACGTAATGAAATTAGGAAATAAGTCTCAAGACAAATTATGTCTCACCACGGTAGTGGATAATTCTACCTTATGGCATAGAAGACTTGGTCATGCAAATATGCGTTTAATTCAATCATTGTCATCTAAAGAATTAGTTAGAAACTTACCTAAGCTAAAATATGATAAACATTTTTGTGATGCTTGTAAAATTGGGAAGCAAGCTCACGCAAGTCATAAAGCTAAAAATATGGTTTCCACTAAAAGATGTTTAGAATTATTACATATGGACTTATTTGGTCCATCGGCAATTAAAAGCTATGGAGGTAATCTATACACCTTAGTTGTAGTAGATGATTATTCTAGGTATACATGGACTAGATTTCTAAAGACTAAAAATGAAGCTTTTGAGAAATTTAAAATATTAAGTAGGAAAATTCAAAACCAACTAGGTAGTTCTATAATAGCTATTAGAACGGATCATGGTCGGGAATTTGATAATGAAGTACAATTCGGAGCTTATTGTGATGCACAAGGCATTACTCATAACTTCTTGGCTCTACGTACTCCACAAACAAATGGGGTAGTAGAAAGAAAGAATAGGACCTTACAAGAGATGTCTAGGACTATGCTAAATGAACAATCCATTCCACAAAAGTTTTGGTGTAATGCCATTGATACGTCAACTTATATACTAAATAGAATATTAATTCGACCAATACTAGGAAACCCCCTTATGAAATATTTAGAGGTAGGAAACCTTCTTTAGAATATTTTATAGTATTTGGAAGCAAGTGCTTCATTTTGAATACTAAAGACTATCTAACCAAGTTTGACCCAAAGTCATACGAAGGTGTTTTTCTAGGATATTCTTAAAATAGTAAAGCTTATGTAGTATTAAATAAACATACAATGAAAGTCTAAGAATCACTCAACGTGACAATCGATAAAAGTCCTCCTCAAAAAAAATACAAAAATATGTGTGGGAATAAGTGTAAATATTTAAAAATGGTCAAAACGGGGCTTTTCAAAGCTATTGATTCTTTAATTCCCCTCGATGAACAATTAGCTACTTTTCGAGGTAATTAGTCGAGGGGGATTAAGATTCTTGGTTTTCTAAAGTGTTTATGTTAGATATTAGAAAAAGACTCGGTCACCCCGTGTATTTTACTGTTTATTATAGCTCGTAGTTTAATAGTTAATAGTATGTTTTTTGGTTTTAAGTCGGGTACGAATACCCGGTATATTGTAAGTACTATATAAGCCTCTTCCAACTTTGGAAGAGGCAAGCTAGTCATTTCTTTTCATTTCATAGAAACACTTTTTCTCTCTCTAGAAAACTCTCTCAAGTGTTTCTCTCTCTAGAAACTAGCCAAATCCAAGAATCGACCCCGTGTTATGATATAGGATATACCACAATTGGTATCAGAGCTTATGGGATGATTAGATCGTGTGTATGTGCGATTTCTTGCTTGTTTTAGATCGAAAAGTGTACCTTTGAAGGCTCATAGCTCGTTTTTTGAAGTTCTCCGAATTTTGATGTTTGTATTGATAAAGTTTGGGTGTTTCTAGTTGCTATTGCCTTATGGTACTGTGTTGTGCAAAAGAAATCAAGCAAAATCGTTCAAAAGGGTGATTTATAAGTGATTTTGTGTGATAAAAGTCGTTGTTCTTCGTGGAGAGTTGCCAGAATTTCTTCACGGCGGTTTGCTTAAATATAATATTTTATTAAGTAGGTTACCAACTCTCTGACACACGGCGGGTTGCTTAGGTGGCGAGTTGCTCAAGAGGCGAGTTGCTTTATACTAAGCAGCGAGTTACTTACCAGCGGTTTGAACAGGTGGCGAGTTGCTCAAGAGGCGAGTTGCTTTATACTAAGCAGCGAGTTGCTTACCAGCGGTTTGCTTACCAGCGGTTTGAACAGGTTATCAGCGGTTTGAATATTTTAATAGCAAATCTCTAAAGGAAACTCTGGCGGTTTGAAAACTCAACGGCGGTTTGATTAAAATATAGACGGCGGTTTGTATTCTTTCTTCGCGGCGGGTTGCTTGGCAGCGAGTTGTGTTCGGCGAGTTGCCTTAAAATTCCACCAGCGAGTTGCCTTATTTCTTTGCAGCGGTTTGGTAGCCTCTAGCGGCGAGTTGAGCTACTGTCTTAGAAATTTGAAATACTTCAGACTTGGGACTTAATATCACTAAACCAAGAAACGAATACGTTCACTTCACCACTTTTAACGTACCCTCACTAATCATTGATCGATCAAAACATATCATATCATAATAATACAAGATGTCTAGTATGCAAGAAGACATCCAGTGTGCCGGTTCTGATACAGCTTAAATCTCAAAAACGAGAACGGAAATTAAAAACGAACGCGACTAAAAACCTAAAATTTGAAATATTAATCCTAAAGAGAATTTTTTTACTTTTCCTAAAAGTAATTGACTAAAAAGTAAGAATAAAGAAGACTAGAATGAAAACGGAGTCAAATGGAGTTCAAAAACGAGAAAACAAAAACCGGGCACGAAACCCGTTCTTTAAAAATTAAAAATTTTGCAAAAATGACCATATGAAAGTTTTTCTATTTTTCCTAAGTGCAAAAATGACCCTACGAAAGTTTTTCTATTGATAAAATAAAATTTTCTAAAAAAGAAAAATATTTTTTTGATTTTTATTTAATTTATTATAATTAAAAAACATTTTAAAGAAATAAAAGATAAAAATATCAAACGATTATGAAAAATTCTGAAAAATTCAAGGAAATTGCATTATACTACGAAGGTTCTAAGAAAATTTAAACTGAAAATTCAGCTTAAAAATAAGTTGTTATTAAGCAATTAAGGTGCTGTGGCTTAATGGGCTGTTTGGGCTTAAGTATTTAACAAAACAAACTCATACCGGATGAGCTATTGTAGCACAGCGGTATGAGTTTGTGTGGGAGGGGGCTTAGAAAAGGGGGAGGTCCAGGGGTCGAGCCTGGGCCTCTCTCTTTTTATAAAACATTTTTTTTTCAAAATTTTCTTTTAAAACTTAAACATAATGCTAAAATAACAAACTTTATAAAAAGGACTTTTTATGGAAACTACAAATAAGCCAGGAAAAAGCAAATCAAACAGACAGTTTTGGCTAATAGTCGAAAAGGAACTAGAACTAACTTAGTTAGGCTTTGTATTTCAATAAGCACAGGAGACAATAGCATATAAGCAAAACATAATTATGACTACAATCTAATGAGCACTAAGGACTTAATTTAAGCTCACCAAATAAGCTGAATAAGCTCAAAGAAGCTCAACAGTACTAACTTGTAGTTAGTACTGCTAGGCTTCTTGAAAACTCAAAAAGCTCATGAAGAACCTAAAAAGATAAACACAGATGAGTATCTAAACTAAATAAGCCTAAAGCAAACAAAATTAAGCATAATGGAATAAGCAAACAAGCAAGAAAAATAAGCAAATCAAGGGCAGACTATTCTACTTTTTGCACTAGGTCCTAAGGGCTAAACAGTTGGCTGCTATAAGCTCAATTAAGCTAATGGTAAGCAACCTAAGCTAAAACAGAAGGCATCCTAAACCTAGTAAGCAAGTCTTAACCAAAATAAACTAGTGAAATAAGCTACAAAGACAAGAAATTACAAATAAGCACCTATGACCAAAAACATACCAAACAGCCTGCAAGGGACACTATTTGAGCTTAAAAATAAGCTAGCAAACCAAAACGTTAAGGCTTAAAACCTAAAAATAGCTAAATTTGGTCCTACTAGCTTTAAGAAAAAGCAAAAAGTTCACATTTTGGAAAGCACATAATCAAAGAAAAAAAGAAGGAAAAGGGTTGTTTGGCAGCATAACTGATTTTTGGTTTTCATTTGAAAGACAAGAACAAATTTCAGGTTTAAATTTTAGCTAGTAAAAGACTTTCAAAAACTAAAATGAGTTAAAGCAGATTAAATATGCAACCTAAGGAGCTTATACACAAAATCTTAAAAGCTAAAAACATTTATGACTTGCCTAAAATTGAAAAGGAAAAAGCTGCTTAACTCAAAAGAGAAGTGTCCAAATATTGCCAGGTTTGGTGAAAACCAAAGGTGCAGGTAATGTAAGTTATTTCTAAGACATTATAACCTTCAAACATGACTTAAAACAAGACTTAGAAGACCTAGGATCAATTGACTAGTTGTGACAGACTTGAAATCCAAAGTTCATCAAATTTAAAAGCTTGGTATCTCAGACCTCAAAACCAAATTTTATTACTTAAAAACTTTTTAAAAACTGCATTTTATGACAAATATAAACTAGACTAAAGTGACCCAAGGGTCACAACCCACTTTTGACCCGTTTTGACTTAACAGACCCTTAAACCAAACACCCCTTAAAAGTGAATTTCAACATTTTTATACCATAACAAACTGAATTAAGCAAGGAATTAAGTTGACCAGATATTAAATAAGCTATATAAGCAAGAACAAGCAATTTTCAATAACTAATAAGCAACAAAATAAGCTGGAACATATAAAGCAATATGAAAGGCTAAAATGGACAGTTTTTGAGAAAACTTTAAAAGAAACTGAAATTTTTCATTAAAATTAAAAAGGTTACAAGGTTTTTAAATTAAAATGACAGAAAGACAATAAAAACATGAATTAAAGCTAAACTAAACTACTCCTAGTTTTCTTTTCAAATCTGTCTTCTTCTTCCTTTTTATAGCTCAGTAGGTGTCTTTGCTTTGTGCTTGTTGTTTTTCTTTTGTGAGAGGCCTTAAAATATCATCCTAGCCCTTCAATAATCTTGCTGCCCAAGTTCTTTGATCATGTCCATTCAATTCTTTGTCATTTTTATTGGTCAAATGGGTGAGTTTAGGATTGCCACAATGGCATTGGCTGTTTGTGGGTGTGGTGAGGTTTTTGCTTATTTGTGCAGGGGTTTTTGTTTGAGAGTGACAATTAATAGAGCAAAAAAATGCTTGGCGGAAAAGACAGGGTAATTTGTTTGTAAAGTGACATGGTATGAGTTTCAGGTTTTTGGCAAAAAATACCCCTCTACTTTATAATGTATTACCCGCAAGGTCCCCAGTGGTGATGAGTGGATTTTTCAGGGATGTGCAAAACAAGTCCCTCAATGTTATAAGTGTAATTACATAGAAGGTCCTTGTGAGATATAAAAGAGTTTCAGTAGTTGGCAACTTTGGCCCTTGATGGTTTTACTTAGTATTGCAAAAGTAGTCCTTGGTGGTGTAAGTTTGGAGGATTGTCTCAATTCCTTGTCCCTCATTAGTATATAATGGGCTTTGGGATTAATGTTTGGGCCGTGGGTTTATTGAAAGGGTATTTGGGCTTTTTATTAACTTTTGGGCTCAAAGTCTTCAAATAACATATTAATGGGCTTATCCGGCCCATTAGATGGGTTCGGGTGGACCCATTAATATTTCTTCGTCTTCGGGATCGGGTTTGACTGTTGACTTTTCTGGGTTGACTTGACTTTGACTTGGGTTGACTTTTGGCTTTTCACACTCTTTCCGTTCCGTGCTTGGTTTTGTCGGGTTTGGCTTCATTTTTCGTCCTTTAGTAAATATCTGGTACATGCACAGTACCAACACAAAAACAAGCATATTTATGGCATTTTATGTGTGTTTTTGGTTGTTTAGGGTCAATTTATTAGGTAAAAGGTATGTGTAATTAAACGCATACCAGGTCTTTAAATCAAACAAATGGAAGACGAAATATTTTTCAATCAATCCAAATACATCAAGGAGATGTTAAAGAAGTTCGTGTTGGAAGATTCCAAACCAACCAAGACTCTGATGTCAACGGAGATCAAGCTCACTAAAGACGATGAAGCCGACTCTGTGGATAGCTCTAAATATAGAGGTATGATTGGTAGTTTACTTTACTTAACTGCTGGTAGGCCTGATATTATGTTTAGTGTTTGCTTATGTGCTCGTTTCCAAGAAAATCCTAAGACTACCCATTTAGAAGCCGTTAAGCGTATATTTAGGTATATTAGAGGAACTAGTCACTTAGGATTATGGTATCCGAAAGGAACCGGAATAGAAACTATAGTTTATGCCGACTCCGACCACGCGGGCGATTACGTTGTTCGCAAAAGCACTAGTGGCATTTGTACGTTCATGGGATGTTGTTTAACATCTTGGTTCACTAAGAAACAAATGGCCCTTGCTATCTTCACGACTGAAGCCGAATATGTCTCCGCCGGTAAGGTATGTCAACAAGCACTATGGATGAAACAAGCTCTCATCGACTACGGCATACGCCTCGACGTTCTGATTATGTGCGACAATAAAGGCGCTATCGACTTAAGCAAAAACCCCGTACAACACTCTAGAACTAAACTTATAGAAATACGTCACCACTTTCTACGCGATAATGTCCAAAAGGGCAATATCTCAATCGAGAAAGTTGCATCCGAAGATAATATAGCCGATATATTTACTAAGCCTTTAAAACCGTGAAGTATTTAAATTATTTAAAGATTAGGATTAGAATGATGGAACTTATCATGGATAGTGCTCAACATCATCAGTCAAAAATAATCCGTAAGCGGAAATTTACTGAAGCAATTAAATCATTATTCAAAAGTTGTTAATTCGCATTACACGTTTTCCAACTACAAAACTACTGATCATGAGACATAAACGAGATCAGAATTTTAATAGATTAAGAAGATATCAATATAATGACCATAGATATTTCAAAATACTACATGTATGGTCAATACATGAAAATTACGAAATCAATTAAAAAGGATGAAAAGAACAATCATCAAATTACAACTCACACTTGTGTTGACGATGTTTTGTTGAATCAAAATGTTCACAAATGATTGTGTTATTAGTAATGGTCAAACTTACACTAAAAGATAACACACTCATAGTAGGATCGACTACGTTGAAATTCCATCGGGAAATTCATGACAAGTTGCACGATTTGTTCAAAACTTGAACGTCGACTCCGAAAATTATATCACATACTCTTAATAGTATATATAATATACTTCAATTGCCAAAAACACAACACCATATCTCAATTTGCTCAAAAATCAACTCTGTCTGTATTTTTGGACACTTGCGGACCACGGGTCCACTATAGGGAGATCCGTGCGTTATTTAGGTGGATCCATGTGTCACTGATCACGGGTAAATAAATGATTTTGAACAAATTGGGACCACAACAAACATAAAATAAACACACCAGGAGTTAACACACCTGGAAGTGATGAGAATAGACTGAAACTTTATGATTTGATGTACATAATTGTCAATGTTGCTGATATAACGGATTGCTGAAGAAGTTTGAAGAATAGTTGACTGCAAGAGTAAAAGTCCTCTGGTGATAAAGACAGTTTGGGTGATGATGCATCCAAACAGGGGAGGATAAATGATATTGTTGCTGATGAAGATATTTCCTTGATTCTTAAATTAATCATAAAACAACTTAAGATGTAAAGAAGTGTTTGGAAGCATCCTCCTGGAGATTAAGAAGCTTTTAATGAAGAAACTTGATGATTAATCCAGATGAATATCAAGTTTAGGGGAGGATTGTTGGGAATTAAAAGTCTTCTTAATACTGTTAAATATTAATGCTACTAGTCAATGATAAAAGAGAAGTTTCAACTAGAGACATTAATGTTGATTGAAGACATTAATGATGATTGAAGACTTTATGATTGAAGACTTTATGTTGATGAGAAGTTTAATTGAGGTGATTAATGTTGATTGAGGAGTTACAATTGATTATGGAAAGTATTGAATACATTTGATTAATGTTGACCACATAGTTAGAAACATATTGAATACTTAATTATGGTATTCAATATGGTTGACTAGATATGTTAGGAAAATATTGTAAACTCTAATGGACTTCTTGGTGTATAAAAGAAGGTCCAGGGTTTAGAGTTAAAAGATAGAATCAATAGTATCATATGTAATAGAAGAGATCGAAATAGTATTCTAATAGAAATCAATAGCAATATACGAAGTTAGTTTACAATTGTTCTTCTTAGTACTTGTGTTAAGATTCTGCATTAGCACATAGTATTCATAGTCATTGTCTCTCATATAGTTAATTTGGATTTATTCAAGTTAGCTATTGGCTTACAAAAGGCTATATAGATCTAACACAAGGACCTACAGAAGCAGTCATTCTAGCTGAAATTGGTATGCCTACCTTAAGGACAGCCGAAATAGACATGGTGCAGAATGATGAAGCCTTGGAAATCAATCTTGATCTTTTGGCAGAAAGAAGGGAGCAAGCAGCAATCCGCGAAGCAAGAAGCAAGGCAAAGATGGAAAAATATTACAACTCTAAAGTCTACAACACAAGCTTTAAACCTTGGGACCTTATGTACCGGAACAATGATGCCAGCCATGCAAAAGATAGCGGGAAGCTTAAACCTAAGTGGGAAGGACCGTACGAGGTAACGGAAGCACTAGGCAATGGAGCAAACATACTCAGGGACCGCAATGGGAAGCTCCTTCCGCGAACTTGGAATGTCCGTAACCTCAAGAAATGTTACGTGCATGAAATGTAAGCACCCTTCCCACGTAAGTTTTGCAGCGGAAGGGGCAATATTTGAATTTCTTTTTCTATTATGTAATGTCTTTTATTTAATTCAATGAAATGTAAAGCTTAGATACCTTCACAAACTTATTTCAAAATTTATCTTTTCCTTTACTTTACAAAGTTATGTGTATATTATATGATTGGTAAGACGAGCACGCAAAAGGGCACGACCCCATGAATATAAGTTATTATTCCGCATAATACAAGGATGAGCAGCCTAACAATTAACTCATGTACATAAGAGGTTTGCAAGCCCAGTACCGGGAGAATAACCCACAAGTATTCAACTAAGACTATCACTGCAAACATATACCAGCAGTATTAAAGGATAGCAACACAAAAATATTAACAAGACAAAAATTGTTAAGTATTATACAACGGTCAGACAAGAGTACAATCTAAATTGTTTAAGTACAAACAACTGCTACAAAAGAGTCACATGCGACCGTGGTGCAAAGATGGGATTACAACAAAAAACGCTACAAGCTTAATCGGCCGTAGTATATTTCGGCGTAGTCTCCAACTCCTCCTTCTCAAACACAATATTTGGAGGAGAGGGAACTTCAGTAGGCTGCTCCACACCAGAAACTTCATAATCTACCATTGATATTAGAGGGACGGAGCTACTCTGAATAAAAGTAGTGGATAAAGCAGTGGCCGTAGCCATTGTCGGAACCCTGGAAGTACTTGTTTCACCAGTCAAATTCTCATCAGACAAAGGCTCAATCAAAGGGACCATGACATCATAAAGGGATAGGCGATAAGCCGCAACATCTCCTCGAATCCATTGAACACGGGCATGAATAGCATCCAGAGAATATGACAAAGATGTCTCCCCAATAACCACTTGATCCTTTGGAAGATAAATGGGAAGCATAAGTTGCTCGGGAGAGGGTTTCAGTTGGTTAGCTTTCAGGGACTCGACTGCAGGACCTTCCAGATAAAGAAGATCCATAAGGTCAGACATGCTTGCATCTTTATAGGAGGCCAGCTGAGCAAGAAGAGGGAAATCTACGGCACGGAGGGCATTCACAGCAGCAACATAATTGGCCTTCACAGCAGGGTTATAAGCAGCAACTTCAGCAAGGCCTCATCTGGCTATCCCATAATCTATACCGGATGCCAGCCCATCCTGCATGCCCTTGTCAATAGCACGGCCGATGGCTCCTCCCAAAGCAGTTAGATGCTCCGGAGATTGGAGGCATTTCATAACCATAAGTTTAAGGCCGCGGCTGAGGATCCACCTCTGACCAGTAATAGTAGTCAAAAAACGAGGATAAAATTCCTTATCAAGATGAAGGTCCATTCCCATAAGGTCGGCATCAATACCTGTCACTTTATCACTAAGCATTTTGACCTGTTCATCTTGCACCACCTCAGTCTGCTCCTTAAAAAGCTTATAACCCGACACTTCATCGCGAAGCCCGGAGCATGTACCCTCCAGCGTAGACACTTGATCAATTAATTTATCTTTTTCAGACTCAAGGGAGGTAGCCTTGATACTCAATTCATCATAGGACAACTGTAAGTTTAACAAATCCTGAGTCATTTTAGCAATTTGAGCATGAGAGGACGCAAGCTTAGTATCTTTAATAACGACTGCGGACTCAAAAGCTGCGACCTGTCCCTCAAGTATTCCGTTCCTTTAAACCATCCAGCTCGCTAACCCGAGCTGTCTTCGCGGCCTCAACAGTGGCAACCTGACAGCGGAGACGAATTGCCTCTATGGCCTCAGCTTCCTTCAAACACAGTTGAGCCTTCAAACTAGCTACCCTCGCATCCTTTTCCTTTAACAAATTAGCCTGCATAGCACACTTCCCCTCAAACTTCTTCCTACCCCTAAGTTCATGCTCCAACCGCATCCTTACCTCAGCACCAAGACATGTCTGCCGTGCAGCCTCAACATTAAATTCAGCAAACAGCTGCTCATAATCTATACTACGAAGTTGAGAAAAAAACACAAGGGGAGCAAGCTGATCGACCAAACTACGACAAACATCAGGCTCATCAAGAGCAGACTAATTAACCACGTTCCACTTAGGAACGTATATCTGGTGAAGCGACTCAGAGTCCATATCCTGAGAGACAAAGAAGGAGTCCGTACAAAGCTCCGTGCCAACAGGTTGGGAAGGACCTGCAATATCTGGCCCTACCGTGCCAGCGGAGGCGAAATCCGCAAAGATACTCGCATGCACCGGCTCATGGCTGGCCCTAGGTATCGGAACAGAAGAAATATCAACCACGACTATAGTAGCAGTGGCCGTAGTCATTAAGGGAGGCGGTGGCACGGAAGACCTGACAATAGAAGTAACTTCATCATCTGCAGCATTGGTACTAGAATGGTGAGAAGAGTCTAAGGAAATTACAAACCTCTCAGATGGGCGTTGAGTTCGTAAATTACCTATGGAAACAGAATCAGTAGGCCCTCCGTCCCTACGCTCTGGTGTAGGGTCACGAAGGAGGTGACAAAGGGCATAGTAGTAGCAGCGGTAATACCAACCTCTACATTCAAGGTACTTTATTCAAATAACTCTTGAATTGCAGCAAGAGACTTTCCGCCATTGCTTGCACCAACATCGCCAGAGGTGCCGTGGTCCCCCCTTAGTTTCTTCGAAGGATGATTAGAGCCACTAGCACCCTTATCCCTCCTCCTTTTCTTCTGGACCTTGGGTTTCTCAGCAACAGTAGCTGGAACAACATTATCTATGCGAATAACACCAGCATCAACGGGAATTTCTTGATCACCAGCAGCATCCCTCTCAATTAGATTATTTACAGCATCCCGAGCATCATTATTTTGGTTTCCAACATTCGGAACAACCTCATTCTGGTTTCCTTAATTAACACTAGCGAGCGGAACAACACAACCGCTGGTCAATTCAAGCAGCGGAACCTCTTCCTCTCTAACCTCCCTTTCCCCTATCCGCACCTTGGTGGGATCTGCATGATTGATAAAGGCAAACAAATCTATCTCTGCATAAAATGAAAACAAGTAAGATACGGTAACAAGAGAACAAATCAAAGGACGCTGGTTCGTCAATAATGTATATATATATAATATAAGCAAACAATCAACCAAATACCTTTAGCCAATGATTGGTCAAATGTTCACAAAAAT
>BQNB010105483.1:0-23593 GCA_026074375.1 Tanacetum coccineum
AATATCTTTTCTCTTTTCTCTCTCATTTCTCTCTCCTCTTTCTCTCTCTAAACAACTCAATATTTCTTTCTCATTTCTAGTTCGATTTCGTGAACGTTTGTATGAAGTGAAGTGATAACGGGATCCTACAATATGGGTTTACAAATCCATCTGGCTGGTTTACGTACACTTCTTCCTTCAGAGGTCCGTACAGAAATGCTGTCTTGACGTCCATCTGGTATACTGTAATCATTTGTGTGCAGCATACGCAACGAATAACCAGACAACTTCCAACCGAGCAACTAGTGCAAATGACTCTTCAAAATCAATTCCTTCCTTTTGACCGTATCCCTTAGCTACAAGACGAGCTTTGTTGTGTATTACAGTATTCTCTTCATCATGTTCGTTTTTCATGTTAATGACATTTTTGCATAGTGGTCTGTCAACTAATTCCCATACATCTAATCGATCAAACTGGTGAAGTTCTTCCTGCATTGCTTTAATCCATGAAGAATCATCTATGGCTTCTTTGATGTTCTTTGGTTCGGTTCGACTCACGGTGAGTGCGAACATACACATCTCGCCATCTGTTTCTAGCTAAAGTCTTGTTCTAATTGATTGAGAAGGATTTCCAATGACTTCTTCAAAGAGTAATTAAGAAAATTCCTAAAGGAAGATTCACTCTCAAAAATATATATAATATAATATAAAATACGTATATTTAACCGGGCAAATATGATCACCCGGGTCGTTTCCCAACGACTAGTGAAATTGATTCCTCGTTTAAGTCGGTTTATGATTTGATAAGCAAAAGGATGTTGTGATAGGTTCTAAAAGCAACAACTACAATGGACAATAAAAAAATTAAAACAATTAATAATATGGGAATAATTTAAAACGCGGACAAAGTAAGCAAGTTAACTATTTTTAACCCCTAAAAATATAAACTAAAATTATAAACCTAAGATAGGACAAAAATAAAATTTTTAAGGAAAAAGGAATAACATTTTTTGATTATATTTTTGAATTTATATGGAATTAAAATACTAAATGTAATCTAATTAAATCCTAGAAAATAGAAAACTAAGTATTAAAATTGGAAAAGAAAAAAATGATTTTAAAGCTTAGAAAAGTCCTAGATATTATAAAAGCAAGGAAAAACTATTTTTAACTATTTGTATTATTAAAATTATATTTTTAATATTTAAAATTAAAAGGATCTAAAAATGAAATTTAAGATTCTAAAAAGTGTATAATGTTTTTATGGGTGTAAACCTAAAGCTATTTTTTATAAAAATAAAAACTATTTTTTTGTATTTTTCTAAAACTTTTTTCCATTTTTTATTGATTTTATAAGATTTTAACTTTCGAAAAATGATTAAAAATAAAATAATCGGTGAAAAATTATGAAAAATTCAGGTAAAAACTTAAACACTAGCAGGAACACAAGAAAAATAAGAAAGACCAAAATGCTAAAACAATTAAGCTCTCGTATGTGCTATTAGCTACGGATTATTCTTTAAGAAACAGTAATTGTAAATGTCGTACTAGTATTTGATTGAATTGTTATGTGAATGGTTGAGCTTTGTTAGCAAAAATGGTAAGTCATATGTTGTTGTGCTGTGGGTGAGGTCGTGGTTTTCGAGTGTGGCAACCCCTTTTTGCTATTTTTATTATTTTTTTAACTCTTAAGAAAATACTCTTAATACTAGGTAATTAAAAAAGTACATTAAAATAAGATACTTTAACAGACGGGGACTAAACCTAAAAGTAGTAATAAGCTCTAAAATAGCTTTGTTATATGCTGTTACTGAAAGTGAAGTGTTTGGGTTGTTTTCACTTTAAACAGCATCTATAATAAGCTCAAATTAAGCTCAATGTAAAAAAGAAAAAGTGTTTTAGAAAGCTTATGATGAGCTTAATCTATAAATGCAAAGAAATCTAGGCTAGAAGTACTTTTAAGCTAATGAAATTAAGCATGAAACAAGCTAACTCAGAAAATAAGGTATTAAGCATAACATCTCATTAAGCTATTAACGCTAAAGACAAAATAGCTTAAGCTTCTGAAAAACTAGTTGATACTTTAATCTTTTATTAAAGCTATTAAAAACTACTATCCTAAGCTAGAATTAAGATTTTAAGAAACTAAGTATCTAACCTACTGTTTTTGGCTTTTTATGTTTTTAATAACTTTTGACAGCAAAATAAGCAAGGAAGGAAAACTATTTTTAACTATTTTTTATTATTTAAAATTCTATTTTTAAAATTTAAAATAAAAGCTCAAAAATGAAATTTAAGATCTAAAAAGTGTAATAATGATTTTACTAGATGTAAACCTAAAGCTATTTTTTATAAAACTAAAAACTATTTTTTTGTATTTTTCTGAAACTTTTTTCTATTTTTATTGATTTTATAAGATTTTAACTTTCGAAAAATGATTAAAAATAAAATAATCAATGAAAAATTATGAAAAATTCAGGTAAATCTTCAAACACTAGCGGGGGAACACATGAAAAATAAGTAAAGACCAAAATGTTAACGATAAAGCTTCAAATGAGCTTATTAAGCTACGGCTTATTTAAAAAAAAGGAAATGAAAATGTGTACTAGTATTTTATTGAGTGTTATGTGATATGGATGAGCTAATCCTAGCCAAACTGGTTTAAGTCATATGTGTTTGGGGGGGGTGTGTGGAGTAGAACGAGTCGATGGTGTTGAGTGTGGCAACCCCTTTTTTGCTATTTTTTTATTTTTTTTACTTTTAAGAGAAACTAAATACCAGGAATTAAAAAGAACACTAAAATAAGCTACTTTAACAAACGGGACATAACCTAAAACTAAGTAATAAGCTCAAAAACAGCTTATTTATAAGCTGTTTACAGAAAGTGAGTGTTTGGGATTGTTTTCACTAAAGTAGCACTATAATAAGCTCAATCGTTATAAAAAATAAAAAGTGTTCTAGGAAAGCTCTATGATGAGCTTAATCTCTAAATGCAAAAGAAATCTATGCTTAGACGTACTTTTAAGTGCTGAAAACTTAAGCATGAACAAGCTAACTCAAAAAATAAGGTATAAAAGCATATATTAATTGCTATTATGCTCAAAAGACAAAAACTAGGACTATTAGCTTCTGAAAACTAGTTAAGCCTATTTATAATCGATCTATTTAAGTATAAAAAACACTATCTTAAGCTTGAATTAAGATTTTAAGAACTAACTAAGGTATCTACCCTCCCCCCCCCCCCCCCACTACTGTTTTTGGCTCTTCTTTTTTGTTTTTATATGTCTTTTGACAGCAAAATAAGCTAGGAGAATAAGCTAGACAATAAAATTTAAAACTTAATCTATATTAAGCTATACCTAAACTTAATTCTATTTGAATTTAAGCACCTAAAATCTACTTAAACTTAACTAACAACTAGGCTACTAGGACACAGACGTGATAACTTTAATAGTTTGTACTGGTGCACTTTGAACAAGGGCAAACTATATAGTGCAGGTTTCCTAAGAGAAATCCTGCACTTAGGACACACTCAAAAAGAGTGTATAAACAAAATGCAAGCAAGATCTAAGCCTTGGAGGGCTTAGATCAAAAATTGCACAAGTGAAATTCAAAAGAAAAATGCCCTGGTGCTAAAAAAAACTAAATAAGCCACAATATCATTTTAACTTTAAACTAATTGTTCAAACCCTTTTAAGACCTGTTTACTTATGAAAACTCAACTGACCAAACAAAAAAGTTCTAATATTCTTGACTTTGAATGGTCGAAACATGCAAATTCCAACACCTCTTTCTAACTTGACAGCATTTGGTTAAGTATCTAAAATGTAAAGTTAACTAATAAGACCTTAATTTCAGACAATGAACTACTTAAAACTAGCTTAATGATCATGACTTAACTACTAAATTAGCAAATATATAAGATCTTCCCTAATTTTCTACTATATTTTTGGCTTTTTATGACTTTTTGGACAGATACTGAAAATCAAAGATCTAATATATTCTAAGCTAAAGGACAGATTATTTTAAAGGCATAAGAGATTAAACTAAACTCAATTAAGCAACTTTAAATCAATTTAAAGCACAAAATGATAACCTAAGAAGCACTTAAGCAATTCTAATCTAATTAGGCAATTTTAAAGCTAGAAATTAAATAGACATAAAAGTAAATAAAAAACTTACTAAAGCTTCAGCTAGAACAGAAGCTTGTGTGCTCTTTAGAGCTTATCTCATAGCTCTAGCTTATCAAAATTGATAAGCTAGTATGGGCCCATGAGAGCCCTTCCATGTTTGGCTCTCCTTCCAAAAGTTCAAAGCAAAGGTAATAGGATCTTAAGCTGATTTTAAGGATTTAATATGATTAAGGTAAGATTTAGCTCAATAATAAGCTTAAAGACTTATTGAGGCTTATAGTGATTTAACATAGGTAATGAATGCTTGAAAAATGTATTTTGAAAAAGCTTATGATACAATAAAACTAAATCTTATTAATTCAAGAAACTAATTACATTACTTAAAAGGGAATTACAAATCATTTAAGGTAAATTACATTAAAGAAAAATACTAAATTAAGCTAGACTAGAAGCGACTAAAAAAAAACTCTCCCTGCGTGTGTGAAAGGTGATGCCTATTTATAGCTGAACAAAGAACCTTCTAGCCCCTTGCCTTCATCAATCATCCACCCTTGATCTTTCTTTCATTGTTGATTTCTTTCTTGAGCCGTTGGATCACATTTGTGTACACCTGAGGATTGCCAGCATGTCATTCTTTGATGTGACATGTTGTGCTAGTTCTGTGAGTTCAGTAGTATTAGCAAAATAAACACACTATTTAATTTGTGCATTTTTTCATTATTGTCGTGGCCTATCTTTAGCTGTGAGCTAATGAAACCCCTTGGAAAGATGATTTGCGACTCCTTGCCATTGCACTTATGACGTTCCTTAACATGCCCATATAACCCTTTTAATTACCATAAGCCCTTTGTTTTTTACTGGGGGTGAAAGGAGAGTGACGATGAATAGTAAAAAGAAACTTCGCGCCCATTTTTGACAGTTAAAAACTGTTATAACTTTGGGATATTACACATTTGGCCCTTGTGTTCTTTTTTTCCTTTTTCTAGTTATAAATAACTTTGGAAATATTCAAGTTTGGTCCCTGGAGTTTATATTAAAGGGAAGTGGGCTAAGGTTTGGGCTTTTGGGCTTTTTGGTATCCGGGTGTAGTATCAAAGGGTTTTGAGGCCCATTAAGGCCCAGGGACTATTTTTGTAACTTTTGAAAAGTTAAGGGACTTATTTGGATCATTTTGGGTTTTGTCTTCTTGTGGTTGACTTCTGTTGACCATGAGTTGACTTTTCTTTGACTGGATTTGACTGAGGCTTGACTTTTCTAGCTTCGGCTTTGATTCTTTGGGTTCTTTTTGTACTCTTCTGGTTCTCGTGTCCGTGTTTGCTCGTTTTTGACTATTTTCTTATGATTTTTGATATATCCGTACCTGCACACACAAAACACAAATACAAGCATATTTTTGCTATTTTTGGTCTGTTTTAGGTTTAATTGGGTTATTTTAAGTTCAAATGGATATGTGTATTCTACACTTATCACTCGCCATCTGTTTCTATTTGACGTCTTGTTCTAATTGATTGAGAAGGTTTTCCATGTCTTTTCTATCGGATGATCTTTTTGTCTAACGATCTTCAGTAAGGGTGTCGTTGTAGAATGTATGCATGGTTTGACGAGTCAAAAATGACGAGATGTTGCTCCCCTTTTCTCGTTACAGTGTACTAATAGAGGTTCGTTATATTTTTTTTTGTCAACTTGTGCATTTTCTTTATTAGTTTCTGCTTGATTAATGTTCTCAGTAGCAGTGACAGTTGGTGCTTGAGTTGGTGCTTGACTTGTAGTTTCAGGTGTTGTTTGAATGTTCAATGGAGGTATATCTACAACAATGATTGTTGAATTAGATGTAGTTGTGTTGTGTTGTTGACGTTGATCAGGTATACCAGCAATAGGTACAGCAAAAGACTTTGACACAACTGGAGTAGTTCCATTGAATAATTTATCGAACATTAGACTAAATAGCAAATCCCTCTCTTTTTAAATTCTTCTAGAGTCTCATTTGACGTTGTTACTGTCTCAGCTGCTTGAGGAACATTTTCTTGACTTTGGGGACTAGGACTTAAACTGTCATGTTCAAGTGCCGTTGTTTGACATTGTGGAACGGGGTCAGAACTGACGTAATCTGACGCCATATGAGGCAATTCGTCAAAGTTAACATGAATGGTTTCGACTATCACTTTTGTTCTCTTGTTATATACCCGATACGGCTCTTGACTGAGTAGAATACCCTACAAAAATACATGCATCACCTTTTTCCTTCATTTTGTCAAGATTTTCACCATCTCTGACGATGTAGCAAAGAAAGCCAAAAATGTAAAAGAACTTAACAGACGGTTTTCGGCCATTGATGATGTGGTAAGGTGTTTTCTTATGTCAAGGAATTACGAGTGAACGATTCTGAGTAAAACATGTTGTGGCAATTGCTTCAGCCTAGAAGAACAAAGGAACTTAAGAGGCGCTTAGCATTGTTCGAGCAGCCTCAACAAGAGTACGGTTTCGTCTTTTGACAACTCCGTTTTGTTCAGGTGTTCGAGCAGTGGACATTTGGTGTTCAATCCCTTCTTGAGCAAAGTATGCATGAAGAGTTTTATTCAAAAATTCCGTGCCTTTGTCAGTTCGAACTGTTCTAACTTGAGCATGAAATCTTCTTTGAACAAGTTTGAGGAAATCGATGAGAACTACTGGTGTTTCATCTTTGGATCTCAAGAAGTGAGTCCAAGTATATCTTGAATAGTCATCAACAATTACCAATACATATTTCTTACCATTGAAGCTTTCTACCCTCATGGGACCACATAAGTCCATGTGTAGAATTTGTAACCGTCTCTTTGAGCTTAGGGTAGTTTTATTCTTGAAGGACTTACGTTTTTCTTTCCCCCCACTCACAAGAAGAATAGAGATGATCTTTGACGAATTTCAATTTGGGAAGGCCAGTCACAATTTCATACTTCGAAAGCAAGTTGATGGTGTCGAAGTTTAGATGTAAAAGACGATGATGCCATAACCATGCTTGTGACGGTGAAGCTTTAGCCATTATGCAAATTGGATTGGGAGTGAATGTGTCTTGAAATGTGATGGAATATAGATTTGTGCCACGAGAACCTGTGAGTAGATCATTTCCCTTCAAATCACGGATGTAACATATGGACTTTCGAAAAGAAACTTCCAAATCCGCATCACAGAATTGACCAAGCGGAGAATAAATCGGTTTCAGCCCTTCGACGTGATAAACCCTTTTAATAGTGATATTTCCTGAACCAAACCAACACTCCCCTCCCATAAGCCCACAAACGACAACACATCGAACCCACAACACCACGCTCCCCCACGCGACTAGATTCTAACCCCATCGGGGATATCTTCTTACCGTCCCAAGACAGTAATTTTCACCAACGCCCCCGAAACCATTTTTGGAGCAAACTCAAGTTATTGGGAACTGGGGTTGGTGCAGGCCAACCTGTGAAGTACGGGTCACAACATTCCACACACACAATAACCAGGAATACCTATACCACCTGCCCACACCAACAAACTCCTACTCCAACAATACCACCCAAATCCCCTAACAATGGAGTCACAACACCAAACACACTCACCAACCAGCCAAACCAACCCCCACACAACACCCAACCTACAACCCCTATAACCACAATCCATCCCACACCCCCAACACTCCCATGCCGGGGGGTAAAGGATAGACTGTGCGCTGTGCCAAAGGGGGGGGGGGGGGGGGGGGGGGGGGGGGGGGGGGGGGGGATATAAATATCCTCCCACGTACAAACTAACACACAACCCATAACCACAAAACAAACGCTAGGCGTAAACCGCCGCACCGGAAAACCTAATCGGGGCATGACAAACCCAACTTGTTGGTATTGACCCCCCATAAAAAAACCAACACGCCCCACCTCCGTTATCTTAACGAGACAGTTCGAAGCGACATAATTAACTCAGCGCCGAGTGAGCTTCAAAGCTACACCAATGGTCTCTTACTTAAGAGAGTTCTTCAGCACCAGAAGGTTTTGATCTTATGCTTTGGGGAGATTTACATACCTTGTTTGAGCCTGATGAGGATGATGAGATTTGGAAAGACCAACATGAATACAATCTTTTGAGCTGGAGATTATGTGATTTCTGTGGTATTCATATTTTGTTGATGAACAATGGATTGGCAATCCATATGTTGACAGAAAAGAAGTATCCCTTGAGTCAAGAGATGTTGTCAAAGATGTTAAGTACAAGATTGGAGGTAGATCATGAAAGTTCCCAAGCTTTTGAACTCCTTAGATTCATAAGAGCTCAAGTGCAGAAATGACAAAAGTGTTTGAAAGAATCATCAGCAGTATAGAAGATTTTATTCAGAAGAAACTTGTTGATTTAAAGGACAATCACAAGTTTAGGGGAGGATTGTTGGGAATAAATCTTCATATGACTTAATACTGCCAACAGTACTAAAGGAGTTAGTACTGCCAGCACAAAGTTAGTACTGCCAAGGAAACTTAATACTGCTAGTTGAAGAAGTTTGTACTGCTAAATGGTCAAAGCTGATGATATGAAGATAAGAAGGTATGGAGAGCATTTCGGAATATTTAGTTTTGAATTGTAACTGTTCCTAATAGATAGGCAGATATATTTGTAAAGGGCTCCTTGTATTTCTATAAAAGGAGATCCCTAGAGTAGTACACTCAGAGAGAATTTGTAATTGCTTCAAGGTTGTGCAACCCCAGTACTTAGAGAGTACTCGTATTATTTATAATATTGAAGCAGTGAGTTTTGTGTTTATTGTTTGAGTATAATCATTACTGTTTCATTCATAAATTTCTCTAGAGTATCAAAGTGTAGATTCCGCATACACTTTGGTATATACACAAAGTCTCAATCTTTGTTATTTTGGATTCTTCCAAGGTAACAAACTCTTTATATAGTAAAGATTCGATCAAGGCGTGGGATCAACACTATGATTACATTTTCCTGTGCAATGTTCAATTATAAGTTCCATTAGTGTTTCTAATATTGACATACCCGAATTGGTATTTGAAGTTTGTCCTATACTCACTCTGCGATCCCACATTCCAGTACGATCACACGAGCAGGGCAACCAAGTTGTAGTGGTTAATCCCCAAATATCCTTAAGACCAATCTATAATCCAAACCGATTATTAACCCTATCTGAAAGAGTTCCTGTGCTTTTTAAGTATTTAATATGGCAAAGGCAGTAATGTGGTAAATTTCTACACTAGGGATAAGTGCCAACTAATCCCAGGTTCAACGGGGTAAGTCTAATAACAGGATTAACAAGATCTAAGCCACCCTTTATACTACCAAAACACAGGGATCAATGAAAGGATATAAGGATATCTAACAGAACCATAATTAAACATGAAACAATAATCATATCTATAACACCCCCAAGTATGCGTGTCGCAGCGGAAGTATGTCTGGGGGAGTTACTTCATAATACACAGCGCTAGATACAAGAGAACGACCCGAAAAAGAATCTTGTTGATTTCCTTGAAATTGATATAACATTTGTCCCATAATTACATCACCATTAAAAACTTGAATGTATATACTCCAATGCACTTCAAGTAAGCCAAGTATCTATATCACCTAAGAAAAACATGCTTAAAAATGGTCAACATAAAGTTGGTGAGTTCATAGGTTAGTTTAAATATGAATGTAAGTTTCAAATGAATGTATTTGTCCACTGTGTCATCACAGTACCATGTAAAAATCCCAAAGATTTATAAAGAATGCACGACACATTTTATGTCACCAAAAGTACCAATCTTATCCCAAAGATTTATAAAGAATGCATGACCAATTTAATGTCACCAAAATGTTTCAAGTATGTATTGCCACTTTATTCAAGGCACAGTAAATATCCATGTGAGTATAAAACAATGATTACGATTACTCTAAGCTCATGAAACTGATGCGCTAACAGAAATAATAGCCATGTGCTTACACCGGATGTCCCCACCTGGACACCCTCAGCATTGAATTACTTTACATGTGCCTACACCGGATGCCCCCACCTGGACACCCTCAGCATTGAATTATTTTACGTGTGCCTACACCGGATGCCCCCACCTGGACACCCTCAGCATTGAATTACTTTACGTGTGCCTACACCGGATGCCCCCACCTGGACACCCTCAGCATTGAATCACTTTATAACATGCAACCTGAGCTAATCCGCAATCATAAAAGTATAATATGTGTTTACGTTCAAAAACTAAACCAAGTATTGTATCTCCTCGCGAGATGTATAAATGAGTATATAAACCAAGCAGGTAATCAACCATACAAATGCATTTGTAAACAAGCATGTATCCCCCTCGCGGGTTTATAAAACATTCAAAAGATTGAAAAGCGAGGCTATGAAACTCACCTCGATGATGAAGAACGATTGACAGATAGGCATCTAATATGCACAACACGAACGGAAGACGAAGCGGCTCGATCAAGAAGTTGCAACTAATCTTAACGGCTAAGTCCCACTAGCCTAGGATAACGTGTTTGGATTTCCCGATGAGTGGTTACGTCAACGCGTCACGTTGATAAAAGGATTTAGATTTAAAGTTGTAATAGTTTGGTGGTTGGTTAAATAAAATAAATCGTAAAGTAAACGCAGAGTGTGTAATATATTCCGTATATATTACATATCAAAATGAACAAGTATATAATTCAAATCGTGAATTATATAACAAAGAAAACCAATTAGTTTGACCCGTTTCCGAATTCACCACTTAATTAAATAAGAAGTTCTTGCATAGGCGTAAACGTACGTTTTAAGGTTACCACTTATGTTTAAACGATGTTTGTAAGGTTTTTACAACAATTGTTATGTTATCTTCTAGCTGACAATTATAAAATATAAAATAATATTTTAAAAGTTTATATTTCGTTTCCTCGACGAGTCGTGTCTAAAATAGTTATCTCATTGTAAAAGTACAGTTTTCGTTCGTTTATCCGGTTATTGTATAATACAAATTATTATATCTTTAAAATATAACTTAGTCCCTTTTATCGGTTTCTAAATTAATAGAGGCTTTAGTAAAACATTACTAAATATAAAAAGTTATATAAATTTCGTCATGACTTTCCCGGTTATATAACGTTTCCCATATACGCAAAACTCAACGTTTTCCGTATTCGTAAAACTTAATGTTTTTCCACTTTCTAAATAAAACGTGTTGCAATATCCTCATGTTTAAAATATATATCTATATTTCTATTTATATCTAAACTAAACCAAAATAATAATTTTTCATATTTATTTAACCGATTAACCACCATTATATATATCCGGTTTTAATATTTATTAAAACTTTATGCTATTTTTATTTTGCCAAGGTATAAACAAATCAAACCCTTGTTGTCTTCTCTAAACCAAACGCATCCCTTGGTGTAAATCTGCCAAACCAAACGCCCCTTTATCCCAAATCTGCCAAACCAAACACGCCCCTTGCGTGCTTCTACTATACCAAACGCACCCACCCTAACTGTGTCAAACCCAGAAACAAACACCCCTTACGTTTTCTATTACGCCAAACGCACCCTAATCCGTTTTAAATAACCAAACGCACCCTATGTGGGGCTTATGCTACAACCCAACGCACCCTATTTGGTGAAAACACAAACCAAACGCAGCCCCTTGCTGCTGACCCGATTCCAAACGCACCCTTTGGCTGATTTACACAGCCAAATGCACCCTTATGTGGTGTTAACCACAGAAACAAACACCCATGGCCGTGTGACAAACAAACCAACGCACCCCTTGGTGCCGCGAGACCAACCAAACCCAGCCCTTCGGTTGTTATACCCAAACCGAACCCACCCTTATTGTTGTTAAGCCCAACCGAACGCACCCCTTTCGATTAATAACCCGAACAAACACACCCCTTGCTCTTCTTTAATACCAAACGCACCCTAATGCAAGCCAAACGCACCCTTTCGGGTTATAACCCAACCCGAACGCACCCTAGTTTACGAAACAACAAACCAAACGAACACCCCCTTGCTGTTATAACCTTAAACCGAACCCACCCCTTTTATTCATAACCAACCAAACGCACCTGCTGGGGTGGTTTTAAACCCAACGCACCCTCTTTGGTGCTTTGCCAACCCACGCACCCCTGTTGGTTTTTAATAAAACCATACGCACCTGTTGGGGTGCTATGAAGGTGGCGGTGGTGATGGCGGCGGAGATGGAGTGGTGACGATGATGGTATGATGAGGATGATGATGACGAGGTGATGATGATGGTGGTGATGGCGACGCGGCTAAGACAGTCGGAGGGGGGGAAAGGCGCGTGGCCGCGAGTGGTGGTGGGGATTGGGTAGATCCGGTGGTGAGAACCATTTTTGAATTCTGCTGAAAAAGTCCACCGGAAAAGTTTTCCGGCGGCGGCGGCGTGGTGGTCGGCCGGAATGTTGGCCGGAGGTGGTGGCGGTCGCCAGAAATGGCGCCGAAAAACTTGAGAGAGAAGGAGAGTGTTTAATATGAGTGTGTGTGTGTTTTTTTGTGTTAAAAAAATAAATAAAAAGTTATAAAACTTTTATATATAAAAGTTTAAAAATGAAAATAGAAAGTGTAACAAAGTCTAGGGTCAATTGTGTAAGTTTTTATTATAGTTTTGATAACTATCGGTTCGGGACTCGTTTGAGCCACTTATCGGACGATTCAAAATACAAAACTTGCGCCATTGTTTTCCAAATCATTTTTCTGATAAAAATGAGTATTTACTTGATAATATTTCATAAATATTTGTATAACATTTAAAATAAATATCTGTTATTTATTTTGTGACTTGGTTAAAAAAAAAGAATTTTTAACTCGGATATTTGCGTTATCAACAACGCTTAAATAAGTAAAATATTAAATAATTTTATTTAATATTTTTATTACATAAATAGTAATGATTAAAAATAAATTTAATTATTTTTGTGTGTCGGTACCCGTTGTGTGCAGTTTTCAAAACTTTACGAGGCTATTTTAGCCCTCTTCTGCTTGTTTTCAAGTCTCGGGTAAAACTAAAAAGTTGTCTGAAATATCGTTTTACATCAATTTGCTTTAGGGTCCGAATCGTGAAAACGTGATTTAGTGGTTCGTTTTTGATAAATCAACTATGAATTAATATATATCATTTTTCGTTTTCGAATCAAATAAGTTAAAAATAACTTTCCCTTAAGAGATGTAATAATAAATATGATTTATTACATAAAATATTTTCCAAAAATTTTACCGGTTACGCGGTAATCGCTTTTATGTGACAATAAAAGACCAAAAGTCAAAAAGTCAAGTCAGACCAAAAAAGTCAAAGGGTAAAAATCGTCATTCGAAATTTCAAAAATTCTCATTTCTCGAATGTAACGTACCAACCCCTTAAAGAAATCTCTTCCCAGATTAAATTTGTTTATATCCATTGTGAACCAAGGAAAGACTTAAAGTTTAATAAACTCATTTTAAACAAGGCGTTGATAAGTTTATTCAGCAAAATTCGGTGTTTTTACACTTCTCAATCTACCCAACATTTTTGGCTAGGTTTTATCCAGGATATTAATCCATCGAAATGGGTAATCATCACAATATATCATTACAGATCTTTATGTCTGGTAGTAACGCGTTATAGGAAAGTCTCATTATAGTAAAAAAAACCTCTAGAAAAAGGTGTATCGCGTGAAGTATGTTTTTGTAAAAGTTTCTAAATGTCCGAGGACGGAGTCTCGTTTCTACTATGTGTAATGTTCGATGATTCACATCAACGTGGCTTATGTATGTAAGTACCCAACTTACTTGGCAGTACTAGGATGTATCGCGACCTAAGTATTCCTACTAGTGGTTCGAAATGAATAGTCCGACTATCTGTTTCGTCGATAGGTGTTTATCTCGTTTAAGGGGAGTTGCATTACCTATTGGATAAAGTTGTATCAGTCGGACCATCGCTCAAGGACCCCACACAGCATCGACCATAACTCCAATAACTATAACAAATTGATGGGATGCCGAAAATGAGGACATTTCGAGAACCAATATTCCCCCAAATAAAGTTTAACAAATGGGAGGAGCTCGCGGAAGAGCTTATGCGATAGACGGCGGATTATGGTACTCAGTCGCTAGTTTAAGGACGAATAAACTCCATTAACTCAAGTGTGTAACAAGTCTGTTAGTTCCACGAACAGTTCGTGATCGCGAGGATTAGCAACAGCAAAAGTAATAACTTAATAATGAGATAAGGTAGTCCTAAGCGAGGCCTTAAGATTTCTGCGGAGTGGCAAGACACTATTGTGCTTCTAAACCCTTCTTACGAATTCCGGTGATTATCGAGTTCAAGTTCATACTCGTCTCATATCGGATACCATTAAACCCACTCATTTATAATTCATGATTTGCATAAAGAAGCGTCCCAATTTCTGTAAATAATGAATTGATAAAGTATGAGGTATGCAAGGATATATCAGTTAATCGATAATGATGAAAAGGATATGAATCTCCCCAAAACTTAATGTCACACAAAAGGATGAGAAGCTCGAGTAGAACGGGACAAATCAACCGGACACGAGAGGCTTCAAAGAATTTGTTGGGTCGATCCTACAAAAATCACAACAAACAAGCAACAAACATCGAGAAATAGTAAAAAGTACAAGCCTCTCTCAACACAACACATTAGATAATAGAAAGAAAATAGAAAGGATAAGCATGGGGTGAACTCCCACGAAGCGGCTTGTTTTTTATCACCGGTCCAGCTCGACTCATCCCTGATTTTTGTTGTCCTTTAGGAGTCTGAGGTCTGGGATAACCAATGGTGGTGTATCCCCTCCATAGTAGTGCTTTAAACGGGGCAGTTGACTTTGAAATTAGAACCATCGGCATGAGACAACTTGGCAGTGCCATAAGGATAAACTTCGGTGATTGTGAAAGGTCCGACCTCGGATTTGAGCTTTCCGGAGAAAATCTTTAATCGGGAGTTGAAAAGCAAGACTTGAATCACCAACATTGAAGATTCGATTCTTTATCTTGGAATCGTGTAGCTTCTTTGTCTTCTCCTTGTAGATTAGCGAATTCTCGTAAGCTTGATCACGAAGCTCGCTTAGTTCATTGAGTTGGAGCTTTCGATGATCGCCCGCGGTCTTTAAATCGAAGTTGGCATGCTTAAGAGCCCAATATGCTTTGTGTTCTAATTCAACTGGTAAGTGACACGCTTTTCCATAGACTAACTTGTACGGAGTGCATCCTATCGGAGTCTTGTAAGCGGTTCTAAAAGCCCATAATGCATCATCTAGTTTGTCGGACCATGAGGCACGGTTTTTCCCTACCGTCCCTCTCTAAAATCTTTTGAGACCCGATACGTGTACTTCAACTTGACCACTCATTTGAGGGTGGTAAGGAGTCGAAAGACGATGGGTGACACCATATTTAGACATAACTTTATCAAATTTGTCGTTACAAAAATGGGTCTCACGATCGCTTATGATTGCTCTCGGAGCACCGAATCGGGAGAAAGGTGATTTTGAGAACTTATACAACTACCTAGCATCGTTGGTGGGGAGCGCTTTCGCTTCAACTACCATTTGGAAAGATAGTCGAGGGTTACTAGAATTATATTTGTTACCTCTAGACAGACGGAAAAGGTCCCATTAAATCATTCGCTCATACATCGAAAATCTCCACAAACTTGGATTCATTTTGAGGCATCTCATCTGTTGAGAGATCTTGCCTTGTCTCTTGACATGCATCACAAGATTTTTTAATTCGAAGCATCCTCTATAAATCGTAGGCCAAAAGAAACGGCATAAAACCTTCTTGCGGTAAAATTGCCCGTAGGTCCACCGGTGGGTCCAACAATTGTGACCAGCTTGAGGGGAATTTCGAGAGCTTCTTTAGCCATCTACACACCTTCGGATTATTTGATTCGCACAAGTCTTGAAAGGAAAAAGGTCATCTGAAGTAATGTTTTACTTTCTTTAAAGGAACTTGTTTTCTCTTGAGTTGGACATTCCTTTTTTAATGAATTTCCCCGCGTGGTAGTTAGCAAATCGGCGAACCACGGGGTACTTTGGTCTTTAGAAGTTAACACGTTTAAAGTCTCTAAAGGAAAAGTCTCGGTAATCTCTTTTGGATCAAAAACATTCTCGTAAGGGTTTTCGAGACGAGAGAGGTGATCGGCTGCATAGTTTTTAGCTCCCTTGGTTCGATAATCTTTAAATATCATACTTCTTGAAGAAGTTGGACCATCGAAGCTATCTTGTGTGACGTCTTTCTTGTGAAGAGGTATTTCAAAAGCGAGAGGTCGTGTTAATACAACACTTTGTCATGATTAGATATAATCGATTTTGACAACTTCTCAAAAGCATTAAAACAACTGCAAGAATTTTTCTCTGTGTTGTGTAGTTTGTCTCTGCTTCGGTCATGGTCTGCTAAGCATAATGAATTGGTCAGAAGTTCTCAATCCTTTGCTCGTGGATCCGCAACTATTGCATAATCACTTGCATCGCAATGATTTCAAAAGGTTCGGTCCCAATTCGGAGCAATGAGAGTTGGAGCTTCGGTCAACTTCGTTTTCAAATGTTTGAAAGGACTAGAATGCAATCTTACGAAAAATTGAAGGGAATGTTCTTCTCTAAGAGATGGGTCATGGGTCGAGAGATTTTGGAAAAGTCTTTGATAAATCTTCGATAGAATCCATCATGCCCGAGAAAACTTCGAATTCCTTTAACGGTAGTTGGATGAGGTAAGCTTAGCAATTACATCACTTTGGCCTTATCGACTTCAATTCCTTTTTAGAGATTGCTTTTGTCTAAAACATGCCTTCTTTTACATGAAATGGCTCTTTTCCCAATTTAGTGATATTTGGTATCTTCACACCGTTTGAGCATTTTATCTAAATTGGCAAGACACGAAGAAAAAGAATCTCCAAAAACTGAAAAATCGTCCATAAAAACCTCCACCGTCTTTTCTATCATGTCTTGAAAAATGGCCATCATACATCGTTGAAAAGTTCCAGGAGCATTGCATAATCCGAATGGCATACGACGGTACGCGAAAGTTCCGTATGGGCACGTAAAAGTAGTTTTCTCTTGATCTTTAGGATCAATTGGGATTTGAAAATACCCTGAAAAACCATCTAAGAAACAATAATACTCGTTGCGGCTAAGTCTATATTATTTGGTCCTTGAATGGTAACGGAAAATGGTTTTACAAGTTGCTTCGTTTAACTTCCGATGTCGATGTATAAACTCTCATCCCGTGACTCTCTTGTAGGACCAATGCATTTTTCTTCGTCGTAGACAACAGGTCATACCACCTTTTTAGAAACACAAAGGACGGACTGACCTTATGGACTATCCGAGATTGGATAAATCAATCCTGCGTCAAGAAGTTTTTCTACTTCTTTCTTGATGACGTCATGGATTTTAGGGTTAACCCTCCTTTGTGTTGTACTGAAGGTTCGTTATCATATTCTAATAGGATTTTGTGAGAGCATAACTTGGATCTATTACCTCGAATATCAGGAAAGTTTCCAAGCAATGCTTGTTTTTGGTTTTGAGAATCATTAATGAGTGGGTCTTTCATTTTTGGCTTAAATCTTTGAAATTATGACTGGAAGCTTGTTATATTCCTCTAAGAACGCTACTCGAGATGCGGAGGTAACTCTTTCAGTTCGACTCGAAATCTAACTTTTGGTTCATAAGAAAGTAGCATATTCAGAGTGGAAGGACTTATGTGGTTCAACAACTTTAAGATCTTTTTGAATTCCGGGTGAGTAATCTTCTTGGTTTGGGTGAGGTAATGGATCACTATTGAGAAGTGCATCAAGAATGAGAATGTCACCCTCGGGATCATAGTACGTAGCATTGAAAAACTGGTGAAAATGTTCATCATCGATTGCTAGAAAAGCTTCGCTTCCTCAAAGAGTAGAAAAGATCTCTTTCATCAACGGGAGTAAGTGTGGAGGATGAAAGTGGAAACAATCGGATCTAGTATGGAGGGGATTGTTGTAAGCCTACGGATCGGAAAATCCAAGTACTTCTTGTGAGTACTCTTCAACATTGTGTCAACAATTAGATAACCTTTTCAAAGAGTCGAGATTGTTGTATAAAATGGATGGTGCATCTACAGACATTTAAGGGTTAATGATTGATCATCATCTCCTAAGAGTAATCTTCCTTGTAAACATCGGTTAAAGTTGAAGCTCGTCCTAAGAATGGTCTCGCCCGAGTAGAGGTACTCGAGGATCGGCTATAAAATCAAGAACAACGAATCGGGGAAGTAAACTTCCCTACTTTGACAAAAACATGTTTCGGACAACACGGTTGGTCTTGAAATTGTACGATCGGCTAATTCTACACCATTTTTGTTTCAGTTAGGCCGGTAGTTGAAGTTTTTTCCAAATGGATAAAGGCATAGATTGATACTACTCCTTAAATCGGGCAAGGGCTAAGTAACTATCGAAAACTCGAAAAATCACATGGACATGAGAAATCGACCGGGGTCACCTAGCTTTTCTGGAGCTTTTTTAGGAAACGCACTACAATTTTCATTCACAGTGTTTTGGTTAACTCTATTAACTTGTCTTTGTTGTTAAGCATCTTTTGTACATCGGAGCAAACTTTGGCATATGTATGAGAAGCATCCGCCGAAACTTAGCTCAAAGTGAAGATTACGGAGATTTCCATAACTTTTTGAAGCTAGAATATCATCCTTTTCATGAATTTTTTCTTTTGCAAGTCTTGAAGGGTAAGGAAAATTAGTCTTGGTCTTTTGAGCTAAAGAAGGCTCTTCGATTGGTTCTTTGTCTTTGGTTTGTTCCTGGACCAATGGAGGTTGGATGTCTTCGGTGCTCGGTAGCTCCGTATCCTTTGTCACCTCACTTTCCTTTTCCACCATCGGCGGTGGAATCGGAGGTCCATCGTATGAGGCACCACTACGAGTGGTAATGCCTTGGCTTGTTCCTAGGGTTTGGAATGGTTTGCATAGGTATTCGGAACTTGAACTTGAAGCTTGGTTGGTATTGCCTAAATCATTAAACTTGGTGCAAAGGCTTGTTAACAAACTTGTAACATTTGCCATTTGATTTTGCAAACCTTGATTTTGATTTTGCACATTCTTTAATATCGCATCGTTTGCTTTGACGTAGCTTTCAAAATCCGTTTTCAAAACACCATTTGTTGGAGGTTGGTAAGGTAAAACTTGATTGATTGGTGGTTGATTGGTTGGTGGTTGGTATGGTGGAGCTTGATAAACTTGATTTTGGTTGTTTGGACGGTTTTGATTAATGTTTCCTTTCTGATTTTGATGAGTTTAGAAATTGGTTCCTTGGTATCGATTTTGGTTCCCTTGGTTGTTTTGAACATTCGGTTGATTGAAACCCGGTGGTCTCATTTGACTTGCCAAATTGGAAGGGTGGTTCGTGAAGGAAAATTGCCAACGGCTGCAGTTTGTTGAAATTGTTGGATGTTGTCATGAAAAACAGGAAAATCATTTCCACCTCGAGTTAACGGACAATGGTTAAAATTGTGATTCGATCCACAAGTGACACATACTTCCTCAACTGCTTTGACGGGTGCAGGGAGTTAGTAACAATCATGGCTTTATTTCATTCATCATTTGGTTCATCTGATTGTCATCTTATCCTCAGAGAAGCGGCTATTTCGTTGGCATATTGAAAGAATTATTAGAAGATGATGAATTAGAAAGAGGAGCATAGTACTCACTCCTTGACTCATTAGCACGTCTTCTTGAGTAACGAACTTTTGACTTGCTTTCATAATCGTAAACCTTCTTGAGGCATCTTGTCCTAGAAATTGCCAAGCGACGGCGGAATCTAGGCATATTGGATCGTTGGAATTCAAAGAATTGTAAAAAGTATCTGATTTGGGTGTAGTTCCGAGAAGCCATGGTGAGGACATTGACGAAGGAGTCCTTTAAAACGTTCCCATGCTTTGTTAAAGGTTTCGTTAGGTTCTTGGAAAAAATTAGTGATTTTGTTTCGGAGGTATGTTGTTTTTGATGGTGGGAAGAATTGGTTTATGAATTTTGAAACAAGGTCGTCCATGTGTGATTGAATCTAGAAAGGTTCTTTGTCTAAAACAATCTCGGGGCTTCACCGTCTAGAGATAAAGGAAAAAAGCCCCCAAAAGCTTTACCGAAGTGTTCGGAACTTCGGGATGGCTAATCGTTGATGTGACCTTGGTTAAAAAAATCAAAGTGAATTTGTGAGGGTCTTGTCTACCCGTGAACTTATCTTTGCACAAGATTGTTTAAAGGTTGTTTAAGCTTGAAATTGTTGCATTGATCGGTGGAACAATATAGGCATTTCTACCCTCGATGGGTGCTTGTAACATTTGGGCCATCGTACGATTGTCGGCCATTGGAACAACGTTTTTGATCGACAATTGGTTCTTCTAAATCAAAATTTTCAACAACAACCGGAAGAGTTTGTTGTTGTCGACGTCTTCGAGATTGCGAACGAGTGCGCATAAAAAGAAAAAACTAAAAATCAAAAAGCAAAACTTTACACTAATTTTTTTTTTAATTTTTTTTAACAATGAATTTTAACGGTTACACGGAAGAGACTTAAACCAAATAATCAACTACTTCACGGTAACTCTCAAAAATTGTTTTTCAAGGTGAGCCGTACTTCGTAGAGACACAAATGGCAAGTGTTAAATCTTTAGTTCGATTTGGGAACCAACAAGTTCACCGAAATTAATTATGATAACACCTCCGTTGAGAATGTTATATTTTGGTATTTTTACCAATTGGTGACTTTTATTTCTTAATTAAAAAGGAAGATTTTTTTTATATTTTTGATTTTTCTATTTTTTTTTATCTTTTACTTATACTAAAAAAGAAAAGGAAAATATTTTTTACTTTTTATATATTTTATGATTTTTTTTAATTTTTGAATTATAAAACAAGAATGAAACTTTCGAGGGTGAAAGGATCTTCAAACCAAATAAAACTCAAAACGAAGGAATCTTAAACACTAGTCCCCGGCAACGGCGCCAAAAACTGATGGTAGTTTTACATACATATAAAATAATATACTTATAGAGAAATTAAGGAAATCCCCAAGTAACCCTTGGACAATTCCACTCACAAAGATATATATAGAATACGTATATTACCGGATAAGTATGATCACCCGGGTCGTTTCCCCAACGACTAGTGAAATTGAAACCTCGTTTAAGTCCGGATTATGATTTGAATAAGAAAATAGATGATTTGATAAGCTATGACTACTAAATAAAAAAACAACAATTAAAATGGAAAATTAAAGGCACTAAACAATTAAACAAATACGGGAAACAATTAAGCAAACCTACTAAATTAAAACTTTAAAATTGCAAATTAAGTTTCTAAACCTAAATTATGATAAAAGAAAATTTTAAGAAAAAGAAAAATATTTTTTTAGATTTTTTAGATTTTTTTTAAGAATTAAAAACTATTTAAAACTAATTAAATCCTAGAAAATAAAAAAATATAATAATAATTGAAATTATATTTTTCCTAAATAAAATAAGTAAAAAGAATATTTTAGAAAAAGGAATTACTATTTTTGTCTTTTTAGATTAAAAGATATGATTTTTCTAAAATTTAAACTAATTAAAAACTATAAAAATAATAATATTATTAAAAATAGAATCCTAAAAATATTATAAAAATTACACTAAATAAAGAAAGTGTGCAGAAATTTTATAAAAATAAAAGCCCTAATTTTTACTTTTTGTCAAAAGGGACTAATTCAAACACCAAAAATAACTAATTTATTAATTTAAAATAAAAGAAAATGACATCGAGGACTTAACTATGCAACAAAAGGAAAACCTTAGAACTATTAACACTTTCAGCCCCTGAGGCCCAGCCCAACTACAAGGCCTAGTCCTTTTTAAGCACTGAGAATTTAAAAATGCTTTGTGTACTAAAACTTATTTAATTTTTTTTTTTTTTTTTTTTTTTTTAAAAGAGAAAGTTGTAAAACAAAGCTGGTGGAGAGTAACTTTAACAAAAGCACTTTGGTATGAAAAGCACATAATAGCTCATAAAAGCTTATCAATAATGTTACAGAAAACTAGCTACTTCCTTTGATTTTTACTAATTAAGCTCCTAAAAAACTTATTTTAAGCTCAAAATAAAAAAGGAAAGGAGTTTTAATGAGCTTATGAAATGCTTAATCTATGAATGAAAAGAAATGAGAGCTTGAACTACTTTTAAGCTACTGAAATGATCTTGAAATCATGCAAATCAAGAATAAGCCATTAGCACCCCCACAACAATAAGCTAAAATTCTTAAAAAGCTTCACTAGAATATAAGCTTAAAGGAATTATTAAACTACTTATTAGTATCTTATTTAGCCATAAAACCTAGTATATACGCTAAAATTAGCAAATTTAAAGACTTACTCTTAAGTGTCCTATATTTTGCTGTTAAGCTGTACTTTCAAACAACTTTGTTAGCATGAAACAAGCTAACTCAGAAAATAAGGTATTAAGCACAAAATCTCATTAAGCTATTAAGCTCAAAAGACAAAACTAGACTATAAGCTTCTGAAAACTAGTTAAGCTACTTATAATCTATCTATTTAAGCTATAAAAACTACTATCTTAAGCTAGAATTAAGATTTTAAGAAACTAAGTATTTAACCTATTTTTTTTTGGTTTTTTAACTGATTAAGCTGATTTTAAAGCAAGAATTAAGCTATGAAATAAGCTACAAATTGAAAACTAGATCCTAATTTAGATTAAGCTACACCTAGACTACTAGCTACTAGAAAATTAAATCCTAAATCCTATAATTACCTAATTAATCAAGGAAACCAAAAGTGACAGCAGGAACTGATAAGGTTCCTGCTGATGCACTTGGTAAAGTGTAAAGACCACAAATGCAGGTTACAAAAGTAGTAATCCTGCACTTGGACACACTCACTAAGGGTGTATAGACACAATGAAAGCCAAATCTAGAACCTAAGAACCTTGAATCAATATTTCACAAGTAAATTTAACAAGTTAAAATGCCCTGGTGCTGAAGAAGGAAAAATAAGCTCAATCTTTTTCATTTTACAAATCTAACTTCTAAAAATTAATTCCCTATTGATCTTAAGCTAAAACACAACTAACTCAAGTAATTTGATCAAATTAGTTTGACTTTTGCTGGTCAAACAAGCTTGTGCCAAACACCCCTTATAATGATTGACAGATTTGATAAAGCTTTTTAAAATGAAATCTACCTATTAGAAACTTAATACCAGATAACCTAGAGCTTATAACTACTTGATTAAACACAATTTAACTACTGATTAAGCCAAAATCCTAAGATCTATAACTATTAACTAATATTTTTGGTTTTTTAAGCTTTTATGACAGAAGTGAATAACAATAAAATCTAAATTCTATAATCTAAAGACAAATGATTAAATTCACTTAATAAGCTAGATAAGAAACAAATTAGGACAAATAAGCAAATAGAATAAGCAAATGAACAAGCAATT
>BQNB010105484.1:1950-17790 GCA_026074375.1 Tanacetum coccineum
ACCCCTCTCCAAGGCTAGGAGAGGGTTTATATACTTCCTATAGGCCAGCCCATGGGCTATGATGGGCTTCCCATGGGCCTTGGGCTGGACTAGATTACTAATTACTAATCTAATCATTACACTAACTACGAGCTAAGACCTGTTACAACTTGGAAGTGACCGACACTTGTGTTTCCAACAAGGAGGGCTGCTTTCTTTTCACCCTTTATTTTAACATTTCTTTTTCATTCTTCAACCCCTTCAGTGCATACTGAGACTTCATTACTAGTACCTTGTTGGGTATGTTCCAGTACTAGCTCTATTTTAGTCTGTACTATTCCCTTATTCTCACGTTACTCCATCTGTAATCATACCTAAGGACATCTACACTAACTAGTGGATTATCCCTGGGTAGATCCCTCTGGCTCTGGCGGGATCATGGGAACGAGTACCTAACCTTATCATCCTTATAACTCCGATAAAGTAATTACAGGGTCGGTCTTTGGTATTTCCATAATTTCCATCATACACCATTTGCTCCCCCTCAATATGTGCATCGATATTCGAAAAAGTTTAGCACATATAGGAGAGCCTACACTTGAGTCCAAAAGATCACATTTTTATCATATTTTTATATTAAAATCACATTCTCTCCCCCGATCAAAAATTGCAAACCCGTTGAGATTTTAGATCTCAATTGATTTAAGTTAGGAAAATTTGGGAGAAAATAAGTCTGATTGATACTAGTCGATAATGGAACATATTCATGCTCCCCCTCAATTAGTGAGGGACATATTTCGTGTCAGTTATTATGAGTTTGTTCTAATGGTTTCAAAATTTGATACAAACTCAGAAAACCAAATCAACTGATACAAAACACATCTTAATCACTACTTTATAATGTACATATTACAACAACATATAGAAATATACCCTACAAAAGCTGGATCTTGATTGCAAAGATACAAATCTTTTCTCAATTAATTGTTCAATGTATTAAGATGCCCGATAAATGTCATAAATTTTGAAAAATACTCTCCCCCTCAATCAATGACCCGTTTTCTATTGAAAGTGCTGTAGTCGTTGATTGAGTATCAAATTTATGAAAACACAAGTCCGATTGATTTTCCAACAACATTAAACCACCATGTTAAAACCAAATAATTTTCTGAAGAATCATAGACGGAAGATTATATGGATAGACGGAAGACTTCTCTTCCGCATCAGGAAATAATGCACTGAAGCGTACATTAGATCGAGGTTGCATGGATATAAAGTAATCCATGCCCGAGAGAACTTAATCACCCGTTGTTAGGAACAACCGTCTTTTTGGCAACATGCTTTCCTCAATTTGAAAAACGGGTTGCAGTCTGAAATAACTACAAGCCTTAAAGACATGTTTTGAAAAGTTTGAACTTTCGTTCGAGCTTCATTTTAAGACTCGTGTCATTATTGAATGACATTTCTAGGACCGTAAATGTTATTGATAAACGGAAGACATGTCTTGAAAAACTATTTTTGGTATTTTCTATTTTCTGTTTTTTATGGTTTTTTATGGTTTTATATTTTTGTATTTTCTTTTTGGTTTTGGAATATGTACATATTTACATAGGATATAAGAAGACCATCTTTTACTCCTCTTCTCCTTCCTGAAGACGTTTAAGAGTTTTCGGAGACATACTCTTCATACCAAGACGCGGGAGTAGAAATTCAAACCGCTCTCTTGGTAATGCTTTTGTGAATATGTCCGCGAGCTGATAATCCGTCGACACGAAGTACAATTCAACCACACCTTTCTCAACCTGCTCTCTTATGAAATGGTGTCGTATGTCAATGTGCTTGGACCGAGAGTGTTGGACATTATTGCAGCAGAGAGCAATGGCACTGCGATTGTCACAATACAAGGGAATTTTATTAAAGGCAAAGCCGTAGTCTGTGAGCTGTGATCTCATCCAAAGTATCTGAGCACAACATCCAGACATGGCAATGTATTCTGCCTCTGTAGTTGAGATCGCAGTGCTCTTCTGTTTCTTTGATGACCAGCTGACTAATTTATCTCCAAGGAACTGAGCACTTCCTGACGTACTTCTTCGTGTGTCCTGACAACCTGCATGGTCCGCATCTGCATAGGCCGTTAGTGCCATAGCGGTGTCTTTCGGATACCAAAGACCCTAATTAATGGTTCCTCTAAGATACCGAAAGACCTGTTTAAGTGCTTTAAGGTGCTTTTTGGTAGACGAAGCAGGATACCTAGCGCACATACATACAGCAAATACAAGGTCGGGTCTGCTGGTAGTAAGATACATTAGGGAGCCGATCATACTACGAAATCGAGACTGGTCAACTGGTATCCCTAATGGGTCCCCATCCAGTTTGAGTCGATCCACCATGGGTGTATCAACAGGGTCACATGAATCCATCCCAAATTTCTTTAATATTTCAAGAGCAAATTTTGATTGATTAATAAAAATGCCTCCGGGATTTTGAGAAACTTGTAAGCCTAAGAAAAAAGACATTTGCCCCATCATTGACATTTAAAATTTAGAACTCATCTCATAGGAAAATATTTCACATGCTTTAGGGTCGGTCGAGGCAAAAATGATATCATCTACATATATTTGAACAAGAAGAATATGTTTGCCAAAAATGAAAACATCTACATATATAATACCACTCCCCCAACATAAATCATAAAAACTCAACATATCCACTTCATACCTTCACCCCTATCCCCCCCAATACCCCAAAAAAAAAAAAATAAAAAAATAATATCTACCCAACCTACCCACTCACCCCTCACCACAACCCAACCAACACCACCCCCACAACCCCCCCCCCCCAACCCCCCCCCCCCACCCCCCAACAAACCCCCCACACCAACCCCCAACAACCCCCACCACCCATAACCCCCCCCCATCCCACCACCTTTCACCCCCCCCCCACCACCCCCCCCTCCACCCCTCCCACAACCACCCCCACACCCCCCCCCCCCCCCCCCGCCACCCGCCCCCCACCAACCCACACCCACCCTCCCCCGGACACTCACAACATACAAATTTTCCAGGGTGCAGTTGATCTGACCACTTTTTCACTCGAAAAAAAACAGGCAAAACATATTCTTCTTGTTCAAATATATGTAGATGATATCATTTTTGCCCTTCGACTGCCCTAAAGTGTCTTTAATGTGAATATTTTCTACTGAGCATGTCGAGTTTTAAATTTCAAATGTCAATGATGGGGCAAATGTCTTTCTTCTTAGGCTTACAAGTTTCTCAAAATCCCAGAGGCATTTTTATTAATCAATCAAAATTTACTCTTGAAATATTAAAGAAATTTGGGATGGATTCGTGTGACCCTGTTGATACACCCATGGTGGATCGACTCAAACTGGATGGGGACCAATTAGGGATACCAGTTGACCAGTCTCGATTTCGTAGTATGGTTGGCTCCCTAATGTATCTCACTACTAGCAGACCCGACCTTGTATTTGTTGTATGCATGTGCGCTAGGTATCAGGCTTCGCCTACCAAAAAGCACCTTGAAGCACTTAAACGGGTCTTTCGGTATCTTAGAGGAACTATTAATTAGGGTCTTTGGTATCCGAAAGACACCGCTATGGCACTAACGGCCTATGCAGATGCAGACCATGCAGGTTGTCAGGACACACGAAGAAGTACGTCAGGAAGTGCTCGTTTCCTTGGAGATAAATTAGTCAGCTGGTCATCAAAGAAACAGAAGAGCACTGCGATCTCAACTACTAAGGCAGAATACATTGCCATGTCTGGATATTGTGCTCAGATACTTTGGATGAGATCATATCTTACAGACTACGGCTTTACCTTTAATAAAATTCCCTTGTATTGTGACAATCGCAGTGCCATTGCTCTCTGCTGCAATAATGTCCAGCACTCCCGGTCTAAGCACATTGACATACGACACCATTTCATAAGAGAGCAGGTTGAGAAAGGCGTGGTTGAATTGTACTTCGTGTCGACGGATTATCAGCTCGCGGACATATTCACAAAAGCATTACCAAGAGAGCGGTTCGAATTTCTACTCCCGCGACTTGGTATGAAGAGTATGTCTCCGGAAACTCTTAAACGTCTTCAGGAAGGAGAAGAGGAGTAAAAGATGGTCTTCCTATATCCTATGTAAATATGTACATATTCAAAACCAAAAAGAAAATACAAAAATATAAAACCTATAAAAACCATAAAAATCAGAAAATAGAAAATACCAAAAATAGTTTTTCAAGACATGTCTTCCGTTTATCGATAACATTTACGGACCTAGAAATGTCATTCAATAATGACACGGGTCTTTAAATGAAGCTCGAACGGAAGTTCAAACTTTTCAAAACATGTCTTTATGGCTTGCAGTTATTTCAGACTGCAACCCACTTTTCAAAATAAGGAAAACATGTCGCCAAAAAGACGGCTGTTCCTAACAACGGGTGATTAAGTTCTCCCGAGCATGGATTACTTTATATCTATGCAAATTCGATCTAATGTATGCTTCAGTGCATTATTTCCTGATACCGAAGAATAGTCTTTTGTCTATCCATATAATTTTCCATCTATGATTCTTCAGAAAATTCTTTGGATTTCACATGGTGGTTTAATGTTGTTGGAAAATCAATTAGACTTGTGTTTTCATAAATTTGATACTCAATCAACGACTACAACTCTTTCAATAGAAAACGAGTCATTTATTGAGGGGGGGAGTATTTTTCAAAATTTATGACATTTATCGGGCATCTTAATACATTGAACAATTAATTGAGAAAAGATTTGTATCTAATGGGGTTACATTTTAAGGGGGAGTTAAACTTGTGTTAACTCAAAAAGGCCAAATTTGTCAGTTATATGCAAGTATAGGGTCTTATGTGCTATTTGTTTCCTAAACTCATAAAATATAAAGGACCATTTATGCCATTTATGCATCTTAGATATTCCCTTAGTAATACTTATATCTTAAATGGAAATGAAATAAGAAAAGGAGGGACCAAAACTGCCAAATTCTAAAAGTTTAACCTAGGTATAAATGGTCCTCTACGTTTTGACTTGGTCAAAACTCCAAAAAACCAGTCAAACGCATTTCATCTTTTTCTCTCAACCCAAAACGCAACTCATATTGCGATTTGCTTGATTCGTGATCCTTTGTGTGATTTCTTGTTTAGGTAATGCTTGGTTAATGTTCTTAATCATCTATCTTTGCTTTATCCATAATTTCATGGCCCTAATCACATTAAATCTTATATTTTGAAGGTTTTCGTGCATAATCTTCATCTAAATCTAGGTTAGTGTTTGTAATTGAGTTTTGTTTGCTGGGTTAGCATTAGATTACATATATGATGCCTCATTGATGTCCTGTTTTGTTTCCCCTATCTCTTGTTTATGGCCTTATTGATTTTCGTGTGGTTAGTTGACTTTAACTAGTCAAACGACCTTGATTGTTGTTGCTATATGTTGCCATTGCTTGCAATATAACTGAGAATAGTGCTCAAATGTTATTTAGTTGCTCAATCGTTCTTAGGTTTTGATTTAGTGAATATTGGTGAACTGTGTTTTGTTATGATGTTCTTGATTGCATTTTGTTAGAACAGTCTTGATTGCGTTTTAACAGTCTTGGTTGCGATTTGCCTATTATATTATTAGCTGCGTTTTGTTGTTGATTCCTAACTGCATTTTGTCCTTGATAATCCCATTGTGTTCTAATTAATAAATATTAAGCAGGGTCAAAACGCAGTCTTTGCGTTTTGTATAAGAAGACCGTTAAAATATTAAAACCCTCATTTCGATTTTTTTTAAAATGATTACGTTGTGTATATTTTAAATATAATATTCCTTGCGTTTTGTCTGATTGCGTTTTGCCTTTTGCGATTTGTCTCTTGCGTTTTGAATGGACTGCGTCTTGATTATTTTTATTAAATAGTCATTGCGTTTTGATTACTTGCGTCTTGATTGGTTGATGTCTGCGACTTGTGTGTGATTGCGTTTTGCTGGCTGACTACATTTTGTATCTTGCATTTTGTTGCCTGCGTTTTGTCCTATTGCTTTTTGCCTAGTGGGTTTTAACCTCTGGGTTTTGTCTAGCATCACTTGGCAACTGCAATTTGATCATTGTGGTTTGGTCATTGCGTTTTGTCTTCTCTTCCATGAGTTCATTTCCGTTGACTCAAGAGTTGACCAAATCTATTGATCACCACTTTAACATGATCTAAGTGTCATTTTCCTGGATTTAGTCCATAACTGATTAACTCCTGAGCATTTGCTCACATCTAACATCTCCTGTCTGTATGTATGTCTCTCTGTGGATGTAATTATGCAGATACAATGGCTAATGTTAATGTCAATGCTCCTGCTGAACAAGCACCTGCTATGGTACCACCCACTCGAACAGATGATCAGATCCTGCCTCGCAGCAGTTGGGTGCCTGTAGGAAAAAAACAACTGCTATTTGGATATAGAAAAGTCACAGAGCAATCTAATTTACAAGATTGCTGTGGATATTCTGAAGCACACCAACTTCTTCTGAGCCTTCACTGCTTCCTTGACAATTTCATCGATCTATATTCAGCAATTTTGGGACACTATTCGATATGTCAAAAACACCGGGAGTTACAACTGTCAACTAGATGAGCAATGGTTCGATCTCACCAAAGACAGACTCAGAGACGCCCTTCAGATCACACCAGTCGACAACAAGAATCCATTTTCTTCCCCACCAACACCTAATGCTCTCATCAACTTTGTCAACGAAATGGGTTTCCCGAAAGTTGTCAGAACCTTATCTGTTGTCGTGACTAATGACATGTTTCAGCCGTGGAGGGCACTTACTACTATCATTAATTTATGTCTTACGGGAAGACTTCAGCGTTTGAGAGACCAAGAGCTCCGGTGTTATAGATTCTTTGGGGCATCATCAATCGAGCCCATATTAATTATGCAGAGAGGATGTGGGAAGAATTCACCCAATCCATCCATTCTTTCGTCGAAGACAAAAAGAATCTGGCACTGTATACTCAGGGAAAGAAGAAAGCCAATCCTATTGTGATCCCAAGTATTAGGTTCACCAAGCTGATCATCCATCACTTACAAAGCAAGCATAAATTCCATCCGAGGCCAGATTCTCTACTTCATTTGCCTTATGAAGAGTATGTTCTAGGATATCTCAACTTTAGTGTAAAGGGAACCAAACAGGAAGTCTTTGGGATGCCTATTACGAATAATCTTGTCACTGCTGACATTCAAGGAGAACAATACTACAATGCATATCTGGAGAAAGTAGCTAAGCATCAAAGATATCTTGTCGGTGAAGAAGTTAGTGATCCTGACTCTCCTGCACCTAAACCTGCTAAGGCTACCAAACCTAAAGCAACCAAGCAATCTAAGCCTTTAGCACCTAAAGCAGCACCAGTCACAAAACTTGCAGCCGCTAAGGCTCTTAAGCCCACTGCTTCTCAACCACCCAAACCAACACCTGCAACAACTAAACTCTACAAGAAAGACCAAAGTAAAAAGCGTAAACTGGTCAAGGAGTCTTCTGAGGCACCATCTCCAGCCAAACGACCTAAAGCTGGTAAGGTTATAAAGAAGCGAACGCAAAAGAGCTCTCTTCAGTTGGTAGATGAGTTCGTAGATGAAGGTATTCCAGTGAATGAACCCAGGTTTGGTGATGAAGAGGCTGATATGCAAAAGGCAGTGGTAGAAAGTTTAAAGGATGTTCACACTGCACATCAGGTCCACTTCCACCGGTGGTGATTTGAGAACTTGAATTTGGAAAATTTCAACCGCTCCCGGAGGTACAGGGAAAGGGGAAAGAGAAAGTTGGTGAAGAACAAGCTGCTCAAGTTCTACTCAACCTCCAACTCCATCCACCAACCAGAGTGATCAATCAAAAAGCACAGTTGTCCCAAGCTCTTCAAAGACAGCTGCTTCAGCTGAATATACGGCTTCTACAACTATTGACACACAGCTCAAGCCGTCTGTCTCATCAATTCCTAAAGATCTACATATGGATGATGATACGGCTCCCGACGAACAGGTACATTCGTTTGATGATGAAGACATCGAGAATGATCATATTCCTAAGGTGAAATTGATGCAAGATTGGTAGAAGCCACCTTCTGAGGAAGACAGACCTGCTATACCAGAACCTGCCTGGTCTATCCCATCATCTTACCTGCCTGTCCCAATGAACAACTGGGCATCTGCTCTTGCGTCCACCTATGCACCTCCACCGAAGAACTCGTTACTTGCTTAGACCGGTGACATGGCAATATTTATGGACTGGTACTGTAAACAACAAGGGATCACTGAACTTACCCAAAAAGACCTGGAAGGCCCTGCATTTGAAATTTTCAAAGTCTTTCATCCTATTGTGATTCATCTCCAGTACCAAATGGAAGAATGCCATAAACTCCTCACCGATCAAGTGGATGATGCAATCATCAGGTCTAATGTCAGCAAACCACTACCTCTGGGTGGTCAACCAGGGCAAGTCACAATTCAAGCTGACTTCTTCTTCAATAAAGATTTAGAGTATCTAAGATATGGTAGCAAGGGAGGCAGACCTGCGTTGTCAATCTTGAAGATGAAAGCGGCGTGATATCCTGATGTTAGTTTAGAGCAAATGGTACCCGATCAGATGTGGATTGAAGAAGAATGCAAGTATGACATTGCTGCTATGTATGGTATTTCTCACTGGTGGTTCCAAAGACAACGATTCTACATTGACAGACACACATCTGAGGGTGACCGCAGAGCTGCACGGACTCATATACGCATTTTAAGTGTTGTCAGAATTGAAGTTTTCTCCTAATATGGGTACAATTACATGAAGACGACCGTCCTTTGTAGAGCTAATCTGAACGAATATATTATTGCGGAAAGGGACTTCAAATATCTGTACCCGAGTGACTTTGAAGATCTGTACTTATTGAATCTTCAAGGTTATCTGAACCATCTTTCACCCAAAGATAAAAAGATCCTCTCTACTGCAGTCAACTTATGGATCAGAAACCTGGTTATCAGACAACGGGTAGAAGACTTCCAACTGGGGATTGAGAGATACCAGACTCAGCTAAACCTCACCAAACCTCCATAGGATGCAACTGGTTTTGAGTTCAAGTACAACTTCACCGTAATTGACTCTCCAAGAGCCGTCACATTTTGGGATAAATATGAGGTTTAGATGATCATGCGGTTCAATGAGATCCACAAGTTCAGTGACGACACTCTGCAACAGATTGATGAGGCATTGGACTACCGGGTCAAGGAATTCAAGGTCAACAGGATGAATCCGGGTTTGAACACACGATTTTGGACAAGGAAAGATGTCGACAGAAGCAAGGAGTTCATGTTTGCCATTCAGAAACGGCTTAAGACAAGGAGGATCTTCCGTAACCTGGAAAGCTTTGTTGGTGGACGAATAAGAGAAGGAGACTACAGACTTCTGCAGCGAACCGAATGATCACATCATCTCTGCAATCAAGATCCATCTTTTGTTGGGTATATTTCTATATGTTGTTGTAATATGTACATTATAAAGTAGTGATTAAGACGTGTTTTGTATCAGTTTATTTGGTTTTCTGAGTTTGTGTCAAATTTTGAAACCATTAGAACAAACTCATAATAACTGACACGAAATATGTCCCTCACTAATTGAGGGGGAGCATGAATATGTTCCATTATCGACTAGTATAAATCAGACACATTTTCTCCCAAATTTTCCTAACTTAAATCAATTGAGATCTAAAATCTCAACGGGTTTGCAATTTTTGATCGGGGGAGAGAATGTGATTTTAATATGAAAATCTGATAAAAATGTGATCTTTTGGACTCAAGTGTAGGCTCTCCCATATGTGCTAAACTCTTTCGAATATCGATGCACATATTGAGGGGGAGCGAATGGTGTATGATGGCAATTGTGGAAATACCAAAGACCGACCCTGTAATTACTTTATCGGAGTTATAAGGATGATAAGGTTAGGTACTCGTTCCCACGATCCCGCCAGAGCCGGAGGGATCTACCCAGGGACAATCCACTAGTTAGTGTAGAAGTCCTTAGGTATGATTACAGAAGGAGTAATGTGAGAATAAGGGAATAGTGCAGACTGAGATGGAGCTAGTACTGGAACATACCCAACAAGGTACTAGTAATGAAGTCTCGGTAAGCACTAAAGGGGTTGAAGAATGAAAAAGAAATGTTAAGATAAAGGGTGAAAAGAAAGCAGCCCTCCTTAAACATTAGGCAGAAACTGGGTCACTACATATGCTGTCAGAATCACATGGTTGATTGCTGACATTGAAGACAAGTATCATAGACCCAGTGATACGCTGCACAACCCTCCCTAGCCACTCAAGATCCCTCAAAGGATTCTTGTTTCATTTCTCACGGAGATCAATACATTTCTATCGTCTCTCTCACTCCGAGTTAGACGATATTGAAAAGGTGGCAGTCCGCTCCAGCCTCCGACTACTAAAACCAAAAGTGCACTATTGAGTCTAGAGCCATGAGATCATCCATAAATCTCGTTAGGACACTAATACAAACTATGCTTGTTCATCACACACTGTGATAACAAGTAAGATCCTAAGAGTCCTACGCATTATCCTCGTGGTATTGCCAGAACATCCGAGTGATACGTAAGTACTCACAATGAAGATGGAAATCCTTCTAGAGCCAATATCAAACAAGCTCTTGGTAGGTGACATGTGAGATCCATTATGGATCAAACTTGTGACAAATGGAAAGCAACGATGGTGCGATTCTTTATGAATTAAACTTGTTCCAGGAAGTGAATTGACGAGTAGTTTTTGGAAAACCTTTTGATGTGCTCAACAACTAATTTTCGAGCACATTGACTGTGTATATCTTTCAAACCGAATGTGTTTCTGATGAAATTTGACTTTATGATATAAAACCTTCGATGTGTCACAAAAACTCCTTTCTGAGTGACACACGATTGAATTTCAAATCAATTTTTCATTAATCAGTGGGTTTTTAATTCACTAGTTCACTCACTCCGTGTTTTGTCTACTTTGAGATGCTCCGGTTTGAGAACGGCTAGCACAGCTGCGAAACCCTGTCAAGGAGATTCTTCAGAATTCTACCTAATCACGAGCAGTATTTATACTGATTAACGGGGAACCGTGGTTCTTGCAACCTTATTCAACAAAAGTGAACAAAGACACTCTCATTCGTTTATTACTAACATATACTTGCCGGAATCCTCAACGGTAACAGCTGGTAGCAAGAGACATGTCAATTCACAACCCCATGCTCACACTTTAAACTTATTATCAAAGACATGATGATAGCTGAAAGAACTACAACACAGCTTCCGCAACTCTGATGCCTGCTATTTTGATCCAGAAAAGTATAAGCATGCGGGTCCGAAGGTCACAACATCACAAGAAGGCAATACTCCACAACAAGGATGATTAAGAGATTTACTATAGATGATGATCTCAAAGAAAGCTCAAAGATCACACAAGTCTAAGGAACAAAGCTCAAAGATCACTACTTGCAGTACAATGACTGATCATGAAGAATCAAAAGACTACGAGCCAGAGTCAAAGATCAACTCATAGATTGCTAGGATTCAATTTGTATTTTCTGGGGTGACCTCCCTTAGGGGGAGATTTTTAGGATTATGAAAATCCATATAAAAGACTCGGTCACCCCGTGTAATGTCTAGCATAGGTTAGCTCGTAGCTTTAATATTAATCGTCTAATTACCGTATGACTTATGGTGTTGGGCCGTGTCTTTACCCACATGTTAGGCCACTCCATTGACCACTTAGGGGCACAAAACACTTGTATTTATACCCCCTTTCCAGCCATGTGAAGGGGTTGGTTGTTCATTATATGATAAACACACATAAGGTGTATTTTTTGTCACTAGAACTTACTTTCTCTCTCTAAGATAATTTGGCCAACCCATGTATCATTCATTGTGTTATGATATCCAATATACTACAATATGCTTAAATTGTATCCCATAATAAGTCTTGGTAAGTTACACTTAGCACTCAAGACTTTTCCACCCCCGTTTTCCTCTTCATATGGTTAGCCAATATACATAATATGGGCTTCTCATATTTTTTGTTCGTCTAGTCCATTTAATAAGTCCATTACTTTAAAAATAGCGAGCCCATTCGCCAATTAGTCTAACGACATAGTTAATGCCTGTTAGTTGACCGTGAGACATTTAACCAATATAAATCATATAACTACTATAATCATATTAAATACATTATAAAGATGATACCTCATTGTATACGTGTGTGACTGATAATCAACTTTTTAAGGTTAATTTATATCAAATATATAGTATAGTATTACCGGAAGTATCGGTCTATCGCTTCGTTATCCACAAAGTTCAAAACCGGACCCGGGTCGTTTTTCCCTGACAAGGCGTGAAATTGACGGTTAAGTATTTGGTTTGACAATTGGATGCTTGAATAATCAAAGATTTGATTGGTTTTTCTAAAACTAAGGGAAATTAATGCAAATTAAATTAAGGTGAACTTAAATCTACGGGAAAATCAATAAGAGGCACTGGAAATTAAACTTAAAACTACGGGAAAGCATAAAAATGGAATTAAATAACTTAAAAATCTACGGAAAGCAAAAATAAGGCATAAAAGGAAAACCTAAGTCTACGGGAGCATAAAATTAAGATAATTAGGCTTAAATCACAAAAACATAAACGGAAATTAAAAACGAACGCGACTAAAAACCTAAAATATGAAAAATTAATCCTAAAGTGAATTTTTTTACTTTTCCTAATATTAATTGACTAAAAAGTAAGAATAAAGAAAACTAGAACGAAAACGGAGTTAAATTAAGTTCAAAAACGCGAAAACGAGAACCAGGCCCTGAAACTTGTTCTTTAAAAATTAAAATTTTGCAAAAATGATCCTACAAAAGTTTTTCTATTTTTCCTAAGTGCAAAATGATAAAATAAAATTTTCTAAAAAAGAAAAATATTTTTTTGATTTTTATTTAATTTATTATAAATTAATTAAGATTTTAATCTAAATAAATTATAAAAAATACTAAATGATTTTATAAAAATCTAAAAAAATACAAAAAGTAGCTAAAGTAGTGGGGAATCTATGAAAAATAAGCTGGTACAAACAACTTATCACAATAAGCTGTTAAAATTCGAAAACAGCTTATAAGCTTATTGGGGTAAAGAGCCTTTAACAAATAAATGTTGCACACCTCTACCGGATGAGCTATTGAAGCACAATGGTAGAGGAGTGTGTGGTTAAGGCGTGTGATAAGGGGGAGGTCATGGGTTCAAGTCCCATGACTGTCCCTTTTTTAAAAACATTTTTTTTTCAAATTTTTTTTAAAACTTAAAAAGCACACAAAAACTAGCAACTTTAAAAAAGATACTTTTTTAGAAACTTAAAAATAAGCTGGGAAATAAGCAACAAAAAGCTAACAGTTTAAACTTTTTCACACTAAAGCATTATAGGGGCTGACTGGTGGCTTTTTATGGCGAATAAGCACAAAGCAGTGACAAAATAAGCTAGAAAAATTCACACTTAAACCTAATAAGCTAGAGTGAGCAAAATTAGGCTAAAAGATTAAGCCATAATAAGCTAAAAGAAAGCTAACAGATTGCATTATTTTAAAGCTAAGTGACTTATGGCTTGACTTTTTGGCTTTTCAGAACTCAATAAGCTGACTTAAAGGGAAAATAAGCTTAAAGAAGACACACACCTAACCTAATAAGCTCTAATGAAAGGAAATATGCAAACATTATAAGCTGAAAGGGGCTTAAGGGTCAAATACAGAATGCAATAAAAGGGAAACAAACAGGCCAATAAGCAATTTTAAAGGGGAAATTCAAGAGGCTTAATGCATAATCTAAAAGCTAAAAAGTAAAATCATACAAAGCTAATACTACTTAGGGCTCAAAAAGGGGAAAAAAATAAGGCAATCTAATCAGCTAAATAAGCTAAAATCATTCAAAGAAAAAGGGATGACTGTTTTACTAGTTAAACTTAAATAAGCTATCAAAAAGTGAAAATAAGCTAGGGGAGCTACTATGCTACACCTATAAGCAAACTCAAACAGAAATAAGCCAAAGAGAGATAGACAGAAAAGCTAAATAAACAAAAAGGGCTAATGGCTAAAAATTAGAAGCAAGGCAGCCTAAGGGGGGCATTTTAGGCTTAAAAATAAGCTAGCAATCTAAAAAGCTAAGGCTTAAATCCTAAAAACAGCAAAGCAAAAAGTAGATGTTTTGAAGAACAAATAAGCAAGAAAAAAAGTCTAAGGAAAAGGCTGCTTACACTCAGTGCATACTGAGTTTTTCTTGTTTTTGAAAAGGCAAAAACAGCCATTTGCAGCCATGAATTAGCTGAGCAAATAAGCTTAAACTTTTAAAATAAGTTAAAATCGACGTAAAACAACAGTCAAAGAGCTTATGCTCCCAAGTTCAGATTCAAAAAAAAAAACACTTATAACTAACCTAAATATGAAACTGAAAAAATGTAAAAGTGACTTAACAAAATTTTGAAAGACAATGGCAAAACAAAAGTACTTTGAAAGGGAATATCCTACTGCATTCATAGATTAAAAACAGACATGAAAACTACAAACACAAACATTAAATCAAGTCTAATCTACTAAGCAACAGAGAACTTCATTAAGCATACACAGATTTTAGACCACTTTTAGAGAGGACCTAAAACTTATATTTAAACTTAAATACTTTTAAAAACTGACTTAAAATAGCTAGAAATAGAGGTTTGAAATTGGCTTAAGGACCCAAATGGTTTTACAACCTATTTTGACCCGTTTTGACAGTTGACCCAAACACCCCTTTAAAAAGCATTTTCAACATTTTTAAGCTACAAACTTTGAATTAAGCCAAGTTTTCATTAATACCAGATTACAACCAAGATATATAAGCATAACTAAACATGTTTAAACAAGATTCAAGAGACCACATGAGCTAGAACAAAGAAACAGTTTTAAAGGAATATGAAAGACAATTTTTGCATTAAACTTAAATTTTCATTAACAAAGTAAAAGCTTACAAGACTGAAAAGTAAATGACAGGATTAAAACTACAAACAACATAAAACATAAAAAAAATTAAAGTTATTCTACTCCTAGGTATCGTCTTCTCTGTCTTCTTTCTTCTTATATAAGCTGTTGGTTCTTGCTTGTTGTGCTTGTTGTGTTTGTCTTGTGAGAGGAAAACCAAATGCATCTTGGCCCTTCAATAGCCTTGGTGCCCAAACAAATTGATCCTAACCCTTGATCCACCTTGACAAATTAAAACCCCTAGGATTGCCAGCGTGGTATTTGGGGTTTTGTGAGGGTGAGGGTGATGTTTTGGACAGGGGTGAAGAGTGGGGTTGGGTTTTTGTCTGGTGTAGCAGGTCAGAACACACAAATGGTGTGGGAGGATGTATAGTATTTGGGTTTGTGTTTTTGGCGGGAACAAGAGATATAAAAAGGGCAGGGGTGTAGGTTTTGTAGATTGGCAATTTGAGTCCTTGAAGTTGTATAATGGTATTGCAGGGAAGGTCCTTGTGGTGGGATGAAAGTTTGTGACATTGGCAGAAAAAGCCCCTAAGGTTGTATGATGATATTGCAGTACAAGTCCATAAGGACTAACGGTGTTGGGTTAAAAGGGTTTATGGGTTAACGATTGTTAAGTGGTAATGGGGCTTAGGGTTACTGTTTGGGCCGGGTAAAAAAATTTATAAGGGTTTTGTGGGCATTTTTAGTTTATAACTTTTATACTTTTATTTAAAATGGGTTTAGTATATAGGTGGGCTGACCCGGGCCACTAGGTGGGTACGGGTGGGCCCACTTTTGACA
>BQNB010105485.1:0-23593 GCA_026074375.1 Tanacetum coccineum
GAGTCCATTAACGATTTAGCTGATGATACTTCGATAAGAGCTCTCGCATACGTGCTCCTTCCCCACGTCTGTTTTGCACACTAATCTTGTAAAAAGCATTTGAAAATGAAAAAGAACCCTAATCTTTTGGGAAACCTTCAGAAACTTAGCTAACATATTATATTATGATATTTTGAAAAGATTTTTGCTCATAGGTTCCTCTAAAGTGGTTGTTACAAGATCACAAGACAACATAAAAATTTGCTCAATTCTAGAGTTTATAAAACAAGCTTTTTAACAAGTTTCACTTATACATAAGCATACTAAAGAGCTATAAATCATACATGAGATGCATATAATATATGAAAACATGAAAATAATGATACTTACAATGATGAATGAAGATGGATGCTTAATTATGCAAGTATACCCAAAAACAACTATAAAAACCCTAGATGTTAATTCTAAACTCTAGATTTATAAAACCCTTATAAAGACTTCACCCTCGATTGAATACTTCTTGAAATGGTTGATATTGAAAGTGTTTGAGAGTGATTAAGTGTGTGAAAAATGAGAGGAAGAGAGTGTCTTATTTACAGGGTAAAAGGTGAAGAGAACTAGCTAGTTTTTTAGACTAATCAAGTTGTAATGTGTTAAGTTAGGGTAAGGGTATCCAACGGGACACAAAGTACCATGAGGAAAAGGGTATGTGTTAGCCTTAAAATATTGAGTAATAAATGGAAGCTCGGTCTCTGGGCATGAAAGCTCGGTCTTTATCTAATATTCGTTGTAATAGGCTATGTAAGGGTAACGGGCTCGTAAATGTAATTTAATATTCCATGTGTTGCGGGCTTAAGCCCAAGTTATCCTAGGCCTGGCCCATTAGTAATTTCTAGTCAGCCCATTAGGCTTAGGAAAGCCAGCCCATGAAGCTTAAACCTAGACGTCCTAGGTTAGGAGTGAAACTATAAATACCCCTCTCCATCCCATGGAGAGGGTGTCGGTTGTCTTACTTGTTTTATGAGTTTGTACAATCCACCATCCTTTCTTTCTCTCTCTAATTTCTATACTACTTTCTCTTTCTAAATTCATATATTCTATTTCTCTCTCTATTTTCTATAAAGATTATGTGAAGTGATATGTAAGGTAAGTTGGTTGTCTTACATATTTTATGAGTTTGTACAATCCACCATCCTTTCTTTCTCTCTCTAAATTTATATATTCTATTTCTCTCTCTATTTTCTATGAAGTGATATGTGATATGTAAGGTAAGTATTGAGATAACATTTGGTATCAATCGTCATGGGGTGATCTAGTTGTGTTTTAGTGGTTTTTATGCATTTTTTTGTGTGTCAAAATTAATAAGCTTACAAAAGTGAGTTTTGATCTTCCTCACTACCCAATGTTTTATCTTGTTTAAAGTTTAGGAGGTATTAAAATTTTGTTTTTGTTGTTTTCATAGTTTTCGGTATTAAAAAGTGAGTTAAAAAATATTCTGTGTCGAAATTCTAGGGAAAAAAAGAGGTTATCGAAATTGTTAAACACTTAGAGCATCTACAATGCTTAAAACTATAAAAGACTTTTTTCATTTATTACATTAAATTTTTCAATATATATACTATCATTCAAAAAGTCATTATATAAAGTTGCTCCAATGCTAAGTTTTTTACAAAAGCTTTTTGAAAAGAAAAAATACACTACAAATAAATAAAACAATGAAGCATTAATTGTAAAAAGTCTTTCTCAAACCACTTGAAGATTACCAAGTCTTTGTGTAAATCTTTTCAAAAAGCTATGTTTTGCAATGGTAAAAAGCCTTCCAAAGACTTTTCTAAATAGTAAAAAGCTTTTGAAAAAGCTTTGCATTGGAGATGCTCTGTACTCCGAAATTTGACTAGAATATAAGACATCGAAATTTTAGTATATATATCGAATTTTCAAGATAAAAATACAAAGAATTTACTAGCTCAGTTGGTTAAGTTCTGTGTAGTTTGTGTGTTGTTATCAAAGGTCCTAGGTTCAATTCCTACGAGTGTCATTTTTCTTATATAAATATGTTATATCGAAGTTGCACAAAAATAAGGACATCGAAAAATAGTACAGATATTGAAATTGGGAAACTGTTACCAAAAACCATTCTAGTTCAGTTGGTTGAGGGGTTGGCACTTGTTTCCTGTTGCGACAGGTCCCGGGTTCAAATCTTACTCTTGGCACGTCTCCGTTAAATTTTTTTCTAATATCGATTTTACAAGGTTCTGGTCATATCGAAAGTGTGATATATATCGAATTTGTAAAGCTACTATCAAAAATCCATCTAGCACAGTGGGTTTGGGCATTGTTGTGTAGTTGAGGAGGTCACGAGTTCGATTATACGCAGAGGCTTAAATTTTGTATTATTTTTTTTCTATATCGAAATTGTAGTACTTTTATAGAACGTTGTTAAAGGTTAATCGATTTTTGTAATAGGCAAATTGTTAGATAATTTCCATTTGTAATTTTGATCGAAATTGCTAAAAAGACTTGTCCGAGAAGTTTCGTCCGAGAAAGAATATCGAAATTGGCCTTGTCCGAGATCTTCTTGTCCGATATAAGTTTCGTCTGATATCGAATTTGCAAATCGAAATTACTTGTCGAAATTACTTGTCGAAATTGCTTATCGAAATTGACAATTTCGGAAGGGATCGAAATTTGGAATTTGTGAAACGATATTGGTTATCGAATTTGTTCACTGTAATTGACAATCGAATTTGAAACATCAAGACAACACCACAACACAACTTTATCATCTTAAGATCCATAATCATTTTCACTTCACAATTCACAAATTCACATTCAATGGAAACGAAAGATATTTTATCTTTGTGTTCGGAATCGGAAGAACAACAAATACAAGACAAAGCAAAAAAAGAGTTGCATGGTATCTTTTCGACTACTTCATTCACACCTCAAGGTTCTTTTAAACAACGACTTAAAAGGAACTCGAATCGAGCGTGGATTCAAACGGGCATTTGTAAAACTCTTTTATCAAGATGTTCAGACTTTTTCAGGCACAATGTTCCTAAACGTGGATCAACTCGAAAAGCAACTTGACAAATAAGAATTTCAAGTGATTGGATCCATGGCTGCTTTTAGAGTACTCAAGACACAATTTCATACGTTCATCAATTCACAGTTTTCTTTGGATGATGATGACGGTCTAATGACACGCAAGTACTTTCTAGCATATACTCAAACTAACGTTCAATAATTCAGTGATACACTGATCCAATACATGAAATCCTTTAAGAAGTCAATTGATGAAAGAGCACTGCATAAAAGAGTGTATGACAGCAGGGTGAATGAAAGACAGATGCAGACAAAAGAGGGAAAGGTTGATATGAGTAGAGCATTGGGTGATAGTTTAGTTGACACAGAAAGTAGTGGGACAGATATGGAAAGTAGGATACAAGCAGCAGTTTAGGGAATGATGTAGATGTTGATGATGCAGATATCAAACCCGTATATGACGAAGAGCCAATGGTTGAGGTACAATTGACTGTTGATAATAATGTATTTGCTACAAGACAACACCATACTAAGCAACCTGAATTCAATAATGAAGGAGAGGTTGACCAGGATGCTGAACAATATCATGACATACGTCCTTTGCCAGCTATATCTACTGATAACCAGATAACTGAACTCTCAAATCAATATCTCGAGTCTGAAAACACTTGTCTCGAAAAGACCGTTTCCTAGTTTCAAAAAAAAATCAAAACTCGAAGCACATTGTATTAATCTTGAACTTCAACTGCAAAATAATGTTTTAAAATCAGGGCAACGGGGTTAATTTTTGAATCAAAAAAGTAATGAAGCCAAATTTAAAAAGGACATTGATGATTTTTAAACAATAAACATCGAATTAGAATATAGTGTGGCTAAATTACTTAAGGAAAATTAGACTTTGAAAAAGCATTACAAAGAACTGTTTGATTCTATCAAAGCAACGAGAACTAAGACTATAGAACACACAACTTATTTGATTGCTAAAAACACTGAGTTCAAAGCTCAACTTCAGGAGAATGGGTTTGCAATTGCAGCATTAAAAAATGAGTTACAAAAATTAAAAGGAAATAGTGTGGATACTAAGTTTGCAAAACCATCAATCTTGGGGAAACCGATTTTACATCCACTCAGAAACCAATCAGTTGTTAGACAACCGACTACGTTTAAATCTGAACGACCTAAATCTACAAAACCACGGTTTGCCTCCTAAGTTGATGTGAATAACGATTTGTCAAAACCAGTCACTACACATTATTTGCCTAAGGAAAGAGAATCTGCGTTTGCAAAACCTCATCACATGAATACACCTAGCTCATTTAGGTATAGCTCAAATGACATGGTTCATAATCACTACCTAGAGGAAGCTAAGAAAAAGACACAAGAAAGAGGTAGGAATTCAAGACTTATTGTGATGCCTTCTGCTAGATCACAAAGCACAACTAATGGTAGCAAACCAAAACCTATGATCAATAACCAAAATTCTAGGAATTGGCCTGCATCTAAGAGTAGTTTTGTAACGACAAAGACTGTGCCCATAGCAGAACACTCTAGGAATTCTAGATCTTTCTCAGACTTCAAACACTTTGCTTGTTCGACATGTCAAAAATGTGTCTTTAATGGAAATCATGATACTTGTCTAACGAAATTCCTGTATGAGGTCAACTCACGTGCTAAGGTTCCATCCAATAAGACAATTAACAAAAACAAACCCGTAGAGCAAATAACTACTGCAAATAAATTAGAAAGACAGATCCCTACAAGACATAGGTTTTCAATAAAAAAAAGACTTCCACTATGCATGAGAAAACAACAAGTCCTAGATCTTGTCTTAGGTGGAAACAGACAGGTAGAATTTTCAAAATTGTTGGTCTTAGGTGGGTTCTTACTGGAAAGATATTCACCTCTAGCACAACCACGGTTGACGGTAAACCCCCACATGGTTACAATACAGATATCACTAATATTCATGAATGCATACAAAAAATTGATTCAAGTGCAGGTACATCCATAAATGTTCAGGAGGAACAAACTCTTGATTTGAGTGCAGGTACTCCTTTTAATCTGAAGAAGGAAAGAATCAAGGCATGGAAAAAAGAAAATGTGATATCTAGGAGACCAAGGTTACATGGAACAACTTTGATACAAGAGATATCTGCTAGACCAAAGTCCCAGGGGATTCGATGTTTACTTACTTCTTGATTTTATTTTCTTTCAAATCATGTAAATATTTTTGAGAAAAACAAAATACAAAAATATAAAATTTCAAAAAGCAAATACAAAATCAGAAAATTTCAAAAATACCAAAAAGAATCTTCTTAGCATGTCTCTTGGAATCGATAACATTTACATACCTAGAAATGTCGATTAATATTGACAATGGTGTGTAAATGAAGTTCGAGCAAGAGTTCAAACGTTTCAAAACATGTCATTTCTAATTTTCTTCATGGCTTATGTGCAAATCAGTACATAACCCGGACTTCAAATAAAGGAAAGTTTATCTACAAAGATAACTTATCCTAACAACGAGAAAATTAATTTTCTCGGTCTTGAGCGGTTTCTACAAGACATTCAAAGTTTTGAGCTCAAGAAAAGGTTAGTGTACGCATAAGTGCATTTATCCTTAACGTTAGAAGAGATGTCTTCTAACATATGGTTTTTTCAAAAGTTGAACACAATTTTTCAAGAAGTTTTCAATGACAATTCAAAATCTTTCAAAATTGTGTGTTCAACACTCCTTCCCTCACAAAGTTTTCAACGACAATCATATTCTAACAAATGGTATCATTTTATAAATGAGTCAATTATTGAGGGGGAGTTTTTTGAAAACCAACGTTTTAATGTTTTTGAATACATCGCCTCGTGATAATTCTTATGTATTCAAAACATTTTAAAAAGTCTCTTAATAACAACTCCGTAATAATAATGACAACTTAATATATAATGTTTGTTATAAGATGATCAAGTGTTTGAGTACAATTTTTCAAAAAAATTTCAATGACATTCATAATCTTTCAAAATTGTGTGCTCAACACTGTCTTAACCTCAATTTTATATTCTTTTTACAACTTGGTATCATTTTATTTTGTGTCAAACATATGTAAATTTAAGGGGGGTCAATATGAAAAGTTTCACATAATTTATGCTATAACACATCTATCCTCTTGAATTTTCATGACAAGTTTTAATCACTAGGTATTTCAAAACTAAGTGACTTAGTGTTTAAAATAAAGGGAGAAATGTGATTAAAATGTGATCTAATTAAATAATAATTGATCTGAAGACTCAAAGTGCTATATACTATTACCCGCATGTGCGAAACACTTTTGATTAACGATGCACGTATGTAGGGGGAGTTTTTCCATAGGATAAAACCTTCAAAGTGTTAAAAGTTTTGATATTACATCAAACACTTTGATTGATTTTTCAGCGGTTTTGTGGTTACGATCTTATACCCAACAACATCTTAACTCATAATGATTCTGAAGTCATAAGGTGGTTAGGTTAGGTATTAGTCCTATGATCCAACCAAAACCGGAGGGATCTACCCAAGGACAATCCATAGTTAGAAATAGCATTCCTTAGGTATGATTTGGAGATGAATGAGTAAAGGGAATAATGCCGACTAAGACATGAGTTAACACTGGAACAATCACAACAAGGTGTTAGTAATGACGTCTTGGTAAGCATTGAAGGGGTTGAAGAATGAAAAAGAAATGTATGGATAAAGGGTCTAAAGAAAGAATCCCTCCACATACATTTAGGCAGAAATCGGATCAATACATAATCTATCAGTTTTCACAAAGATGAAATCTGGTATTGAAGACAAGACATCATGAACCCAGTGATGCACTGCACAACCCTTCCCAGCCATTCAAGTTTCTCTCAACAGATACTTGTCTCATTTGTCACGGAGATACACACGACATCTATTGACTTTCTCACTGCGAGTTAGTTGATATTGAAAAGGTGGCAGTCTGCTCTAGCCTTCGATTACTAAAACCAAAACGCACTAATCGAGTCTAGAGCCAAGAGATCAATAAATAAATCTCATTAGGACACATTCCATGATAAACACTTGTTGAACACCATTAAGTCACAAGCTGTTAATAAGAGTCCTACGCATTATCCTTGTGATTATGCCAGAAAATTCAGAGTGATACTCTTTAGTAGTCACAGTGATGAATGGAAATCCTTCCAAAGTCAACATCAAACAGCTCTCCGGTAGGTGAATTGTGAGATTCTATATGAATCAAGCTTGTGTCAACTAGATTTCGACAATGGTCCAGTAAACGAATTGACGACTCAATCAGTTAGAGAGTAACTAAATGATTCACTCTTATCGTGTTGTCTGCTTTGAGACGTTCCGATAATGAGAACAAGCTAGTACAGCTAGAAACTTTGTCAAGGAGATTCTTCTTAAATTAAATCAACCTGATCACAGGTACAGTATTTATACTGTAAAACGGTCCTCGCATAACCATAGGTTAATGTAAAACAACCGTGACGAATGACAAAGCCATATTCATCCATATATGTTGTTTATCACTAACATTAAAATGCAGGTACTGACGACGGTGTTACAACCTTATTCCAGCAGAGTCGGATTTATTACCACATGCTCATACTCAAGCTACAAAGACATACTATAAGCATCAAGATTCAAGAATCAAGAAAGCTCAATAATTAAAGACAAAGACTTTCGCAAACTCTGATTTTCAAGATCTTCCTTAAAGATATCATGATTATCAAGACAAAAGATTATCAAGGGAGATTGTTAGCAAGCTTTTAAGATGATAAAAGTATGAGCATGTTGGTCAAGATACAAGATCACAAGATGGCAAAGAAGATAAAGTCAAACAAGAAAAGATTTAAAGATCTCGGAACTAAAGACAAAGTCAAAAGACAATGACAATGACTCAAAATCAAAGATCACACAGCATGAAGGAACAAGCCTACAACAAGATAAAGAACAAGAACAAGACTCAATAACTCAATGAAAAGGCAATCTCAAGAAATCCAAGATCGTTAACATGGAAGCTTGGAATCAGTAAGGAAACCTCGCTTCGAGGGAGATTGTTAACTTCAAAATATTGAGTCATAAATGGAAGCTCGGTCTCTGGACATGGAAGTTTGGTCTTTATCTAATATTCGTTGTAATAGGCTATGTAAGGGTAACGGGCTTGTAAATGTAATCTAATATTCCATGTGTTGTGGGCTTAAGCCCAAGTTAACCCGAGCCCGACCCATTAGTAATTCTAGTCGGCCCATTAGGCTTAGGAAATCTGACCCATGAAGCTTAAACCTAGGTGTCCTAGGTTAGGAGTGAAACTATAAATACCCCTCTCCATCCCATGGAGAGGGTGTTGGTTGTCTTACTTGTTTTATGAGTTTGTACAATCCACCATCCTTTCTTTCTCTCTCTAATTTTTATACTACTTTCTCTCTCTAAATTTCTATATTCTATTTCTCTCTCTATTTTCTATAAAGATTATGTGAAGGGATATGTAAGGTAAGTATTGGGATAAAAGTATGGCTGCAAAATCACATGGGTTTTGGGTTCCAGGGGTGAGGTTTTTGATGGTGGTTGGCATTGTGAAGGTACGAAGGTTCAAGCCTTTGTCCAATGGGTTCTTGGTAGTTTACTAAACATATTATGACAAGAAGTGATTGGTACAAGAGGGGGTGGTTCTATATGTGAGAATGGGGGGAAGAAATGATTTATTTTGAAAGTGTTTTAATATTTTGAGGTATTAGTAAGGGTGGTGAATTGTGTTGGGTATGTTGTGCATACATGCTTGTAGTAAAATGCAAGTTTGAAAATTTTACGCAAAATTTGTAAAATTGTATGCAAATGACTTGTAAAATATGCTCAGGATGATGATAACATGTTTTTTACATGTAGACTAGACTTAGTCTAAAGACGAAATTCGTTCAAAGTTGTTTCTCGTTGTACGCGAGATAACCTAACCGGTTATACGTTAAAGCAAGTACGTACGTATTCAAAGTAAATTATTTAAGTTTTTGAGCAAAAAGAAATCTCAAAATTTTGGGTTGTCATATAAGGACCCATCAGTAAAGAGTGTCGATACATCCTTGTCATTATCCCAGTCAATGCCTAATGTATCTATCTCTATGTATACATCGACAACCAATGCGATGGCAAGTGGTTCATTTTGCACGTCCGGACTACCTTGTTTAACTGGTCCTGTTGGCATTTCTATAAGGAAATCTACTAGGACTTGGCCTTAGACAGAGTTTTTGGTTCTGTATTCAATTTCAAAAACACCAAGCTATACGGCTTACAAAGCAAGTCTCCCTGAAGCCTCTACCTGTTAAGGACTTCCCTAATGGGTTGGTCAGTGATGACTCTTATTGGGTGTGCTTGAAAGTACCTCTTAAGCCTTCGAGATGTGTGTAAGAGGGACAAGGCTAGCTTTTCCATATGAGAATAAATGATTTCAGCATCATGCAACATTTTAGTAGACATGATGGACATGACTTACTTGCCCCCTCGTTCGGCTACTAATACCGCGCTTACTGCTAATTCAGCTACTGAAAGGTAGATGAACAACTCCTCACTTGGTTTTTAGGTCGTTAAGAGAGGTAAGTCGGCTATGTGCCTATTCATTTCTAATAAAGCTTGCTCTGCCTCCTTCGTCCATTTGAAGATGTCATTTGTGCGTCCCTTTAACGTCTTGAAGAAAGGAAGAGAACATTCATCACCTTTTAATATGAACCTGTTCAACACTGCTAGCTTCCCGTTAAACGTTTGCATCTGCTTCATACTCTTAGGTGACTACATGTCTATAATTGCTCCTAGGATTTACCTAAATCCCTTCCGAAGTGACTATATACCCAAGGAATTTCCCTTCCTCCATGCTAAAAGAACACTTTTAGGGATCGAGCTTCATGTTTATTTTCCTAAGTGTTCTGAACGTTTCCTCAATGTCGGTCAACATCCCCTTCCCGTCATGACTTTTTATGACCATATCATCCACACAAGCTTCAAAGTTTCTTCCAATTTGATCTTTAAACGCCTTATCTACCAACCGTTGGTATGTAGCTCTAGATTTCTTAAGTCCAAAAGGCATCTTGGTATAACAATATGTCCTTTGGTCAGTGTAGAGCGTCGTCTTTTCCTCATCCTCCTTAGACATCTATATCTGATGATACCCCTTGTATGAATCGAAGAAGCATTTTTACTTGAATCCCATTATTGACTCAATCTTCTAATCGATCTCTGAGAAGGGGTAATGATCTTTGGGACATGCTTTATTAATGTCTTTAAAGTCAATGCACATCCTCCAACTCTCATTACCCTTCTTCACTAGCACAGGATTGTAGATCTATGTTGGGTACCTGACGTGGCGAACGATTCTAGCCTTTAGCCACTATTCAACTTCTTTGGTCACAGCTTGTCTTCTCTCTAGAGCTAAACTCCTCCATTTTTGCTTGGCTGGCTCCTTTGATTGGTTGTCATGAAGGTTATGCTCGACTATCTACCTTAGGATTCCGATCATATCAGAAGGTTTCCATGCGAAGACATCTAAATTTGCCCTCAGCAACTTCCTTAACTCATACTTACATTCGGGTGAAAGTCCAACGTTTATTGTAACAAGCTGTTCTGGGTATTTGTCATTCACCATTACTTCCTCAGTTGTTTGTTTGGACTTCTGAGGTGTAGTGACTTCTCCATTCTCTGTTTCTGTCGTGTTGCATCTTTCCAAGACTCCCTAATTCGTCTTTGATGTTATGTTGATCCCAACTTAAGATCTATTCATTAGCTTGTAAAGATTAAGTTACTTTGGATAAATCCAAAACAACTATGGTTGAAACTTTGTGAATACTAAAGAGTATGCGGAATCTACTCTTTAATACTTAGAAGAATGTTAATAAAACAGTAAACTTTAAGAACAATGATATAACTAAAAAGCTCCAATATTATTATTATGAATAATACGATACTAATGAGAGTACTAAGGGTTTACACCTTGAAGCTAAGTATGCAAAACATCTAACAATTAGCATGCAACCCCATAACCAAGATCTCCTTTTATACACTAAGGAGTCCTTTACAAGACAACTACAAATCTTCTATATTGTTAAACTTATACGTATCTTTCTAACTAAATAGAATATACTATGAATAAGTCAATACATATCACTTCACACGTCTTTATCCCTTTAGCAGTCTTCATGCAGCAGTCTTAAGTCCTTCAGCAGTGTTAAGTTAGTACTGGCAGTACTAACTTACTCTAACAGTACTTACCTGTTTAATTCTGGCAGTTGTATCTTCAGCATACAAAAATAAATGGGCTTGGCAGTACTAAGTGTGTAGACTTTTAATTCCTAACAATCCTACACTAAATTGTGATTTACCTCCAAATCATCAAGTTTCTTGAATTAAAATCTTATTCTCTGAGAGGATTCTTCCAAACACTTCATCTTCTTGGTCTTTCAACCTGCATGAATATCTTTCTAAGGAGTTCTCTTGACATCTCACTATCTTGTTCCACCAAGAGTTTTGCAACCAGCATCAATGTGAGAGTTCCTCTTGACAATGGATACTCCTTCTCTACCAGCATGCAGATGTCAATTCCATCCTCTGTAGACACATGATGCACTCCACATGAATCATATAGCCTCCAAGTTAAATTATCATGAATATGCTTTTGAAGCTTCCACAATTCATCATCTGTATCTGGTTCAAACAATCTTTTTAACTCAACCCATAATTCTCTTTCTTTGTCTTCTGTTGGATCAGTTGATGTGAACTTCTCTTTTACTAGACTCCACCACTTCACTAAGTCCATCATTGTCAAATGCAATATAAATCATATCAACAAAGAATTGATATACCTATGTGAATTACCGACTCGGATGATCTTCCAGAACTTCCTAGCTCCATCTGGTGTAAATCTCCAAATCAATTAATAGGATACATGGTTTGTAAAAGCTTCAACAATCATTTCCTTGCACACGAACTATTATCATCATTTATGTATCCTTTCTTGTGACAATCAAGATCACAAAGCACGCAAAATTCTGTCTTCTTCTTTATCCTTTGGTTCTTCAACTGGTTCTGAGCTTTCTCTAGTCTTTTGTCTCTTTGAACTTTCTTAAACAAGTTCTTCTTCTGCATTTCTTTTAGAACTTAAAGAAAAAACTTCCAGAATAGCCACTCAGGAAATACTCATATTACTTTCACTCTCCATTGGAACAAATGTATGTACTCTCCTCATTGTAGTTTCAAATAGATTCTTTTTTTTGGGTAAAGGGTTACCCCGGTAAAGTATATTAATCACAAAAACGTTAAAGTACAATGGAATTGGCGCTGAAATACACATTAACCACAAGCACAAGCGTGAACCAACCACTAACTCAATGGGACTTCCCTAATGCCCCAAATGAAATAACATAGAAATACCAAAAATACGTCCCAATTTCTCCGTTTGCAATCATCAAGCCGAAAGCTCATTTAGCCACACAAAAGACATACACATCAAAATACAAGTCAGCAACACATAGAGCATCAAGGAACTGGGCATCTTCCCAACGTCAAGCAAACTGATCACCTTAGCCGAGTTCTTGAATTTAAACGATAAGAGCTTGAGGCGAACCGTTACCATGATAACATCCCTTAACTCTTCTGGAGTTCGCTTAACATTCTTAAACAAACGATTATTACGTTCCAGCCACACAAAATAAGAGGAAGCAGCCAAAATAAGTTTACCAAAAATGCTTCTAGCCGTTCTCTTGTTTGCCATAGACTGAAGATGAGCAACAATATCATAAAGAATCGCTTAACATTCAAACAGATTCTTGATTTCATCAAAAGAATAACTCTTCAACTGCTTTAGTGTATGACTTCCCATGTTCTTAGGACCGCCAATTCTTGTAGTTTCAGACTACCCTCATCACTTCCAAGTGTGTTAACTCTTGGGAGAGGTGAATCATGGGGCTGTTTAGACAACCTCTCAAACCTAGTTTGAGCAGGCATGTCCCCCAATATGGTTTCTTGGCGCCTGGGACTACCACCTGAACCAATTTCCTGAGGAAAATGTTTATTAGGTATTGTCGTGGATTGGGTCTTAATGATGTAACCACTGTCCAACTCTGCATCTAAGCTAGCATCAGTAGTGGCAGCCCTTTCCACACTGTCACCCCTCTCCTCATGGATAGTCTCATCAGCTACAGGGGTCTGAGTAGGAGATCTGGGCTGAGGAACCATAGATTCCTGTCTGGTTAATCTCCTAGAGGTTGATGAAATTGGTGGTTGTGAGGTTGGTGGAACACTGGTGGGTGTATGATGGGACTCAACTGGGTGTGTTGATCCTTCACCCTGAACAACTAGGCCCTGAACAAGCATCGTTGGAAACAATGGAATGTCCACCCTAGTATAACCCTTAGAAGCCCTCCTCATATTGCTAAAAAGTTTTTGTGTATGGGTAGGAGCAATATAAGTTCTTTTGTGAGGTAGAAGCAGTCTCTTGTGCTTGTTCAAAAATACTTAAATAAACCTTGGATACATTAAAATTTTATGTTTACTATCCAAGTTTTTCACCATTCCATCAAAAATCAGTTCAGAAAAATTAAACTTCCTATTAGTGGCCAAGCAAATAATAGCAATTGCTACTGAATTGTTCCCAAGCAGTTTTCTTATAACTTAAAAAATGAAGGATAGTATGGATTAAAAATCTCCATTGAGGGGAAAAGTGTCCTTTTTGAAAAGTCAATTTGTCAGAATTAGACACATACCCCATAAGAGCCAGTTGTTCAAAAATTTCAGTAGTAGGCAAATTACTAATACCATCAGAATCTTCTAACTTGAGATGCCTCCTAATAGATACCTCAGAAACAGTCTTAACGTTCCCATCTATTGTAGCAGTTATTTCCATTTCTCCATTATCAAGTGTGCTTGCAGTAGCAGTTTGCCAAAACTGTTGAATAAGGGAAACATAAAATAATGGGATTTTCAGTAAGAGCATACCGAATGTGACTTGTATTGAGAAAATCCACTATTTGATGAAATCCTTTACTGCCCTCTGTTTTCTTTAAGTAAGAAACCATGTTGTGTGTGTCACAGAACTCTAAATTCATCATTGTTGATTAAGAAAAGATCGATTGAGGTCTGGGTTAGGTTTGTTTATGAGAGTATGTGTGTTTGGCAAAGTCAATTGAGATTATATAGATAGCACTTAAGGTTTTGATTGGACCGACTGAATAGAATTGGATGTTTATCGTGAATAAACTTAGGAGTTAAAGAAAGTTCATGAATTATCTAATTTAAGGAAACCTATACGTGAAGTTAGGGCTTTTGTTGAACCTTTATCGCTCTATATGCAATAAACCCTAGGGGCGATTGCTACAACCCTAGGGGCGATTCCAGCCGCCGCCTCTTTTCTTTTTCCGATAAAAAATCTACAATAAACGCCTCTCTATCATGTGATACTTGGTTTGTTAATGATTCTTGTCATCTACAAATCAGTGTTTTCTTGATATGCAATCGTTTTTGTTTGATTTGTGGACTTAAAGGTGGCAGCTGGATGGTATCTATTTTTCTTTATTTATATAATCGCTTCGAGGGTTTGTTTTGTTCTTATTCAATACCGATCGAACCATAACCCTTAATTAGGGTTTCGTTTTTTTATGGCCAATCAGTGATGGGTTCGATTTGTGTTGGTGTTTTATGATCCATGGTCTGATTTGTATATATTATGAAGGATCTTCATTGGTTACCTGCTGCGTGGTTCCGATTTAAACCCTAATTTTTAGGGTTCTTAATTTCGATATTTATTGAATCATTCATGCGCTGTAGTGGTGGTTTTTGACGCTTAAACGCTCAATCGATCCCTATTTTTAGGGTGGTTGTGCTTTCTTACTTGATGCTGCATAGACTAACCCTATTTTTATTAGGTTTTCTGACTAACTTTGGAATGTGTACGCTTTGTACTGATTGTGAATGTCGATCTATGATTTGTGGGGTTGGAGAGATGGATATCGTGGTATGTTAGGGTTTTATTGTACGAACCCTAGAGTTGTTTTTTTCATAATCCATGTTGCGGCTGTCTTTCGTTTGAAGTATACTAGTCGTCTTGGATTACTTGTATCATTGCTACGTTTGGATGGTGCATGGATTAGGGCTGAATTCTGCTAGGGTTTTCAGTTACCTATGTTTTGGCTCTATCAGATCTTGTGTTCTTAAATGTTTTGATATCAAGTATGCTTTACGGGGTTTGTTTGCGTGTGGCCTTAGATCTGCTAGGACCTGGATGTTTTGTGATCGATTTACCTCGATCTGGACGTTTACACATATGATTCTATGTCGACTCTATGCGACTTGTAATATCATTGTGTTTGGTTGTTGATGATCTTGATGCTGCTATTGTTTCAATTCATGGTATATTCTTAGCACTAAAACAAATCCTAATTTTATAAGGATTTGTGGTCATGAGGTGGTCACGTGTGTCAGATTTGAGCCTACGTGTGGAGATACGTGAGATTGTTTTCACGTCCGGGTTTGAATTTGATTGTCATAGCAGCTGGTGATTTTGTTTGCCATCTTGGACGTGTATCATTGATGATTATATGAAGATGGACAGTTTGCTATGTGTTGGTGCGTGTGTTGATGTAACACGCTTGGTCATGTGTGCCGATTACGGTATACGTGTGGGTTTTCTCTTGGAATTAGGGCTAATTTATGGTCCTCGTGCAATCTCCGTCTTTGTTTAGCATTCTTATTCTCCGAGAAGGTTGTTACGGTCGCTTTTGGGATTCTTTTGGTCACTTAGTTGCGTCACACATTTTCAAGAGCTGGAAGTTAAATTGGAATACACCTTTGATTTTATGTTTATCATGATTAATTATGTTATAGTTTTCCTACTTATTTAGGTCATGAGAGTGGCATGTCACTCTTATGTTAGTTGTTGCACATTGTTTATGTGTATTGTATTGCCCATGTAACGGGCTGTGATATAGGAAATCACCTATATCCATTGTACTTCAACGTTTTTTTGGTGTAATGCATTTTACCGGGGTATTGATTCCCTTTTACCCAAAAAATAAGTGAAGTAGTTGGTGGAAATATCTCAATGGCTATATTTAATTGAGAAAAATCTGTTATTCCCAAACAGTACTAACGATAGTCTAGCAGTACTAAGTTTAGCCTAACAGTACTAAGTAAAGCCCAGCAGTACTAAGTAAAGCCCAGCAGTACTAAGTAATGTCCAGCGGTACTAAGTAATGCCCAGCAGTACTAAGTACAGCCCCTAGAAGTAACGTAACTTTATGAGTTACCAGATTTTAACCTCAATTTTGTTCCAAAAAGCATTTCCATCATCAATTTTGATTCTCACAAGCTCTCTTTCTGTTTTTATTCTCACTTTATCTCTCATTAAGTGTTGCCATGGATTGGGTCCTATTTATGTTACCACTGTCCTGCTCTGCTTCTAAGCTAGAAGCAGTATTGGAAGCCATTTCCATTATGTCTTCCCACTCCTTAATGACAGTCTCATTTGCTACAAGGGGAATATGTCCACTAGACTGAGATATCTCAGTGGTCCTTTTGGCTTTCCTAGGTTTTTGAGTCTTCTTGGGTTAAGATAATGATAGAACAGTGATTGGTTCAAGATTAGGCAGTGAAGCAGTTGTGGATGTGTGTTGGGGTTCAATAGGATTTCCTGGCCCTTCACCCACTTCTGCTTGTTGTTATGCAGCTTTTCCATTTTATTACAAACATACTTTATGTATAATCAGCTTTATAGTAACACAATTATCCTCCCCTCAATCAATACTTCAGAGGTTGAGCATTCCAATACTTGCAATCAGATATTGAAATCTGCCAACATCAAATGCTTTTGTGAGTAAATCAGCAACATTGTGATTAGTGTGAATCTTGCTCATCTGAATAAGCTTCTTCTCATTGGAATCTCTGATAAAATGATGTCTTATCTCAATGTGCTTAGTCTTTGAGTGAAACACTGGATTCTTAACAATGTAGACGGTGCTTTCATTGTCAATGTAAATCTTGGTATTCATGAAGTTGTAACCATAATCTAGCATTTGATTTTGAATCTAGATTACTTGTCTATAACAACTAGCAGCAACTACATACTCTGCTTCAGTAGTAGAGTTGGCAACTATAGTTTGCTTCTTGCATTGCCATGAAATCAATCTGCTTCTAAGAAATTGACAACCTCCTGTTGTGGATTTCCTGTCTAAACTTGCACCAGCATAGTCACTGTCAGTATAAGCTTCCAAGTCAAATGGTGAGTCCTTAGGATACCAAAGGCCCAATTTAGGTTGACCTTTCAAGTATCTAAAGATTCTTTTCACAGCATGAAGATGTGAAACTTTAGGTGTGACTTGAAATCTTGCACAAGCACATACAGCAAACATTATATCAGGCCTTGAAGCTGTTAGGTACATCAATGATCCAATCATTGATCTATATAAGTGAACATCAACATCTTCAGCTTCTGCATCCTTGAGCAATGGCTTTGAAGTCTCCATGGGTGTACTTGCTGTCTTCATAGTTGAAAAACCAAACTTCTTCAAGATTTCATCCACATACTTATCTTGACTGATGAAAATCCCATCATCTTTCTGAGACACTTGTAGTCCTAAGAAGAAAGTTAGTTCTCCCATAGAACTCATTTGGAATTTCTTGTGCATTAATTTCTCAAACTCAGTGCATAACTCCTTCTTAGTAGATCCAAAAATGATATCATCAACATATACTTGAACTAGTAGAATATCACTTTTGATTCTTTTAATGAACAAAGTCTTATCAATCTGACCTCTCTGAAATCCATTGTCCAATAAATAGGTAGATAAAGTCTCATACCAGGCTCTAGGAGCTTGATGTAGACCATATAATGCCTTTTCTACCTTATAAACTCTGTCAGGGAATTCTGGATCTTCAAATCCTAGAGGTTGACAGACATAAACTTCCTCTTCAATCTTGCCATACAGTAGAAATTTCACTCTTTCACATCCAATTGTACACAACAAAGTCTTTGTATGAGGGAATAGGCTAAGAATAGCCTAATTGCTTCAATCCTAGCAACTGGAGCAAAAACCTCATCATAATCTATTCCTTCTTCTTGAGTGTAACCCTGTGTAACCATCCTTGCCTTGTTTCTGATTACAATGCCTCTCTTATCTTTCTTGTTCTTGTAGACCCATTTAGTTCTAATGGCCCTTTTTCTATATGGTAAATCAACCAAAGTCTAAACCTTCTATAATTTAAACTGTAGAAGCTCATCCTGCATTGCTTCTATCCAGCTTGGATCTGTCAAATCTTGAATTACCTTCTTAGGTTCTACTTGTGATAGAAAACAAGCAAATAGATAAGTATGAAGGTCTTCATGAGTTTTCCCTTCATAAACAGCACTAATAAACCCTTGTTCATTTGAAGTCTTTGTCATTCTCCTTGTTTGTACACCAGACTGCACATCTCCAATCACATGATCAAGTGAATGATCTTTATGGATTCTTGTATTTGGAGTAGAAGGAACTGGATATGTGGTAGTGATGTTTCTTATATCCACTTTTGTTTCATCACCAAAGAAATCAACATGTGCGGCTTCAAGTATAGCATTATCTCCCAAAGAAAACATGTCTGGTTCAGTTTGGGAGCCATTTGACCTAGCAGTAGTAACTATTGGACTAACAGTATTAATATTTAGACTACCAGTAGTAATATTTGTACTGGCAGTATTAATACTTGGCCCATCAGTATTAACATCTTGAGTACTGTTTTCAGGCCTCTCTTGATCATCGATTCCATTTTCTTGACTTACACCTTCATCATCCTTCTTTCCAGCATCACTAAAAGGTTGTGGTTCATCATTACTATCATTCTTTAAAAAAGAATCAAATAGTGAACCATCTTTCCACAGTGGCATCAAAATGACAAAAAGCACTATAAAAAACAAAAAGTGCACCAAAACAAATACCAAGAGGACAAGCCTATCATGACTAAATAAGACATCAAATGATATTTCTACCACTCATTTAACCCTAAAAATCACAAAGCTCCTTAAGTGGGCCAGGAGATCAATATACTTGAGCCTCATAGCCTATCATAAAATCAAGTCTTCATTTCAAGTGATTTTTTCTCATCCAAATAATGGACCATTAGAAGACTCAATATCATCTTCATCAGTATCAGATTCATTAATGCACTCTGGTCTAGCTGATTTAGGAAACGGAGTAGAAGGCACCTTAGTAGCCTTACTAACTGGTAACTACGCCATAGTAACATTAGGGAATCATATGTTACTAGGACCTTTGACGTCTCAAAAAAACCAGATGGAGACGTTCCTTCATTCTTACCTTTAGGGTCATTAACACCCTCTTCTTCCAAATTACATAACGTATCAAAAAAATTGGACACAGAATTAGAATTCTTACCGGGAATACTACTAGAAGTAGATGCTTTGGACTGATTTGCCATGGATTTTGGTCCCTTTTTTCCTGGTAGAAACTCGCTTTTGGCTTAGTAAATTTAATCCCATCAATACGAGTAAACTTGCCGTGATTCTTCCCTTTCTTCTTACGATTGCTAACCTCAACAAATCCCTCCTCATCAGCCGTATTAACCGACTTAGAATCTAACTTTGTTGTATTCTTATTACCACTATTCGTGGTTTCAGTAGTTCGTTTAGGACACGTACAAAGAGTATGCCCAAAAGTTTTGCAAACCCCACAATGAGGAGGTTTCCATTCATATTCCACTTCAATAGTCTCCATAGAGTGCCCAAAACCGTCTTCCAAAGGAATACCAACCACCAATGATTCCACAAAATGCTTTCGATCAGAAGGTTCCATCTCAATAAGAGCCCGAGCATAAGAACTCCGACCCCAAGGATTAAGACACATGTCACATGTATAGCTATCAAGCATAATTGGCTTCCCCAATTTTGATGTAATATAACTCAACCCCACCTCCGAATATGCCATAATAGGAACTTTGTGGAGCTTAACCCATACCGGAATAGATGTTACCTCCTCTTTTACTAATTTGGTATTAGGTTTCCAAATATTCAGAATAAGAGGAGATAACCGAATTGTCCACGGGCCATGTTCCATTACATGTTACATCCCTTCTTTCGTTTAATTGAAAAGGTTAGATAACCGTTCTCGAATTTATAGCTACGCTTCAATTCCTATACTTAGCCCATGTATTCAACACATATTTCTCCATAATAAGGAAGGGAATTCTCTAACCAATGAAATAGCCATAAAGAGTATTAGAGAAATGCTCCCTTACTTCACCCACAGCAACTTTAGGGATAGCCACATCCGCACCATTAATCTCTTCAAATGTAGTGATATGCGATACTTTAATGATCTTCTTATTCCGTTGCTGATTTGATTTGAATAAATCAGCCATGGAACCTGGTGTAGAAGGTTCATTACTTGTTGACAATGAAGTCTCAACAAAAAATGACCCTTGTTGCATCGGACCAAATTTTGAAGCTATAATACTCTCACCAGCCACCGTAACTTTGCCAGTTTTCAAGATAGGTTTAATAGGTCCACCTTTAGGATTGTGCAACGGCTTACCATCTTTACCTAGTTGAATTCCATCATTCTTCATAGCATTAGACGCCCTGCATACATCGCAAGAACGAATTCTCTTCCCCACACATGAATTTTTAGAACCACTATTAAGAAAACCTTTTTCCATCACACCAAAAACCTCAAAAAACCTTCTATAATTTAAACTGTAGAAGCTCATCCTGCATTGCTTCTATCCAGCTTGGATCTGTCAAAGCTTGAATCACCTTCTTGGGTTCTACTTGTGATAGAAAATAAGCAAACAGACAAGTATGAAGGTCTTCATGAGTTTTCCCTTCATAAACAGCACTAATAAATCCTTGTTCATTTGTAGTCTTTGTCGTTCTCCTTGTCTGTACACCAGAATGTACATCACTAATTACATGATCAAGTGAATGATCTTTATGGATTATTGTATTTGGAGTAGAAGGAATTGGATATGTGGTAGAAATGTTGCTCATATCCACTTCTGTTTCATCACCAAAGAAATCAACATGTGTGGCTTCAAGTGGAGTAGTAGTAACTGTTGGACTAACAATATTAATATTTAGACTACCAGTATTAACATTTGTACTGGCAGTATTAATACTTGGCCCAGTAGTATAAACATATTGAGTACTATTTTCAGGTCTCTTTTGATCATCAATTCCACTTTCTTTATTTACACCTTCATCATCCTTCTTTCCAGCATCACTAGAAGGTTGTGGTTCATCATTACTAGCATTCTTTGAAGAAGAATCAAATAGTGAACCATCTTTCCACAGTGGCATCAAAATGTAGTCTTGGCTAGATCATGTCTCCTTGCTAGAATGACCTGCACCAATAATTTCTTCTGTACCTAAAGATCATTAGAGTTTGTACCTGCAACAACTGGCACATAATTCATTGATTTTGTTAGAACATCAATATCAAACAGCCACTTTGGTCCATCACCTGCAATAATAGGCTTATCATCCAAGAACATAATATGCAAGTTTTCTTCTACTTTCCTAGTTCTAATGTTGTATACCCTAAAAGCCTTACTATTCATTGAGTATCCAACAAAGAATCCTTCATTAGACTTTCCATCAAACTTTCCTAAATAATCTAAGGTATTAAGAATGGTAACATGACACCCAAATGGTCTCATGAAGCTTAGAGCAGGTGTTCTACCTCTAAATAGTTCATAAGGGGTCTTGTTATGAGGCTTAACTACTAATACCCTGTTTTGCACATAACAAGCAGTATTAATTGCTTCAGCCTAAAATGTAGTAGGTAACTTAGAGTCAGCTAACATGGTTCTATCAGCCTCAATTAGTGTCCTATTTCTCCTTTCAGCAACACCATTTTGCTGAGGAATTCTAGATACACTAAATTCCTTCTTAATGCCTTTCTTTTCACAAAATTCACTCATAACTCTATTTTTGAACTATGTTCCATTGTCACATCTGATTATCTTTACTTTTTTATCAACTAGATTTTCTATCTTAGTTATAAAGCTCTTAAGAATGCCACTAGTCTCATCCTTAGATGCTAAAAAAAACCCAAGTACATCTGCTATAATCATCAGTGATAACTAGACAATATTTCTTATTCATTAAGTTGCTCACAAAAGTTGGACCAAACAAGTCCATATGCAACATGAATAAGGGCTGAGAAATAAAGTTCTAAATCTTGGACTTACAAGAGGCTTTGTGTTGCTTTCCCTTAAGGCAAGCGACACAAGTTTGGTCATTTTCGAAATGTTTTATAGGTAAACCTCTCACAAGATTTTCCTTAACAAGTTTATTAATAGTTTTAAAATTTACATAACCCAGCCTCCTATGCCATAGCATTGATTCATCAAGTGTGGCCTTTGCAACAAGACAAGTTAAACTCTATTTAGGAACAATATTCTTCATATCAACACTGTATATATTGTTCTTTCTAGGAACTTTAAGTAAAACCTGACTCTCATCAGCTAACTTAAAGTCAGAAGACAGAACAAAACATCCAGTGTCAGTAAAAAGAACACTGTTCTTTTTGTCACACATCTGTGAAACACTAAAAAGGTTAAACTGTAACTCCTTGACAAAGTACACATCCTCAAAATCAAGCTTATCAGTTTTAAGAGTTCATTTACCAATAATTTTTCCTCCTTTGGCTCCTCCCCCAAAGGTAACATATCCTTCATCAAATTCTTTGAAGTCTGAGAGATAGGACATGTTCCTTGTCATATGCCTTGAGCATTCACTGTCAACATAGCCTTGATCTTCTTTTTGTAGATGACCCTACACATAAAAATAAGGAAATTAGTTTCCTTTGGGGACATAAGCCATCACTGACTTGGATTTGCCTCGTGCATCAACATAATTATGTCTTTTAAATGTAATTGATGCACTATTAAGTTTGGTAGGTTTCCAAACCCAACATGCTGAGGCCTTAACAGCATTAACCTGATTTGCCCTAACAGCATTAACTATTGCTGAATTTACCCTAGCAGTATAAAATTTTCTCTTAGCAGTATTAACTTTTTGTCTAAAATTTTTGTTAGTTAATGCTTTTCTTATTTGATAGGTCCTCTTTACAGTTGATTGTGGTTATTTAGAAAAACATAACATTGGTCTAGCACTATAAACTCTAGTTTTGGGATGAGTAGTATTAACAGGCCTAGCAGTATTAAGTGATCTTATGCCAGTTTTCATTAAAATTGCTCTTGGAACCATGTTCTTGTGAGCACTAGGGTGAGCCTTTTTATCAGAATAATTATAATTCACCCTTGTATAATTATTCCTAGATACCACCCTTTCTCTTTGATGGTAATTGCAGTCAGCCTGCACATGGTCAAAACTTCCACAGACAAAACAAGCTTTATTGTACATCATAGAGTCACTTCCTAGCTGTTGGGACTTTTGATTATTCCAGTTTCTTTGATTTCCCTTAGGACTTTATGACTTGTACATTTCAGCATACTTAACTAGTTTCCTAACTAGTTTTTCCTGTTGTTTAGGTCTAACAAATTCTATCTTAGCAACAGTAGGAAAAA
>BQNB010105486.1:3775-14523 GCA_026074375.1 Tanacetum coccineum
GGGAATAATGCCGACTGAGATGGAGCTAACACTGGAACAAACCCAACAAGGTGTTAGTTATGAAGTCTTGGTAAGCATTGAAGGGGTTGAAGAATGAAAAAGAAATGTAAGGATAAAGGGTGTAAAGAAAGAAGCCCTCCGTACTCTTAGGCAGAAACTGGATCAATACATAAATTGTCAAAAACACTAAGCCGTTGTCTGACATTGAAGACAGTCATGGACCCAGTGACGCTATGCACAACCCTCCCTAGCCACTCAAGGTCTCTCAAAAGACTCTTGTTTCATTTCTTACGGAGATTACACGCATTTCTATCGACTTTCTCACTTCGAGTTAGTTGATATTAAAAAGGTGGCAGTTTGATCCAGCCTTCGATCACTAAAACAAAAGTGCACTATTAAGTCTAGAGCCAAAAGAGATCATCCATAAATCTCATTAGGACACTTGTCAAAATTATACTTGCTATCTCACACAATGTGAATAACAAGAAATATATAAAGAGTCCTACGCATTATCCCTGTGATTTTGCCAGAACATCCGAGTGATACTTAAGTATTCACAATGAAGATGGAAATCTTGCTTGAGCCAACATCAAACAAGCTCAAGGTAGGTGATTTGTGTGATTCTATACGAATCAAACTTGTGACAACTGGAAAGAAACGATGGTGCGATTCTATAAGAATCAAACTTGTTCCAGGTTATGAATTAACGATTGATGATGAATTTTTGAAATGATTAACACTCTTGATGTGTCACAAAACCACTTTAGCAAGTGACACGTCGATTGATTTTCGAATAGATTTTTCTATTTCAATCGGTGAGACAGTAACTCACTGGTTCACTCTTATCATGCTGTCTGCTTTGAGACATTCCGGTAATGAGAACATGCTGAGTTTGATGAATCTAATACAAATGTGTTAGAAAGATTCTATACTTCAGCTAGAAATCCTGTCAAGGAGATTCTTCTTAAATTGAATCTACCTGATCACAGGTCGATCCTCACGGATTTGAAGGTTACTCCAACCAAACACAGGCGAATGACAAAGCCATATTCGTCCCCCCGCTTTATTGCTAACTATTTTAATGCAGGTCACTTAAAGATGGAGGTGAAGGTACCTGATTCCAGCTGACTCACAAGATTCATAGCCACATGCTCATACCCGACCGACAAATATAAAGACATCATGAAAGCTCAAGTACATGTTTCAAGACTTCCGCTACTCTGATACCGAATGTCTTTCTTGAAGTGACGAAGTGTTAAAGTTAAAGAATTTCAAGAAAGATGCAACATTAAAGCTTTTCAAGTCAACAAATCAAGAAAGGTATGAGCATGTCGGTCCAGAAGTCACAAGATCACATGGTGGCAAAATTTACAAGATGGTAAAACAAGATTATGCTTAATTGATGATTTCAAGGTGTTTAAGATCACATTCAAGACCAGCTAAGGAACAAGCTCAAGACCTAAAGTCTATGATCACTACATAAAGATTAATGATTGAAGTTAACGAGCTCAAGACTAAAGTTAAAGCATAGAATGCTAAGTTTAGGTTTTTGTAAAATGGAGAGACCTCCCTTAGGGGGAGATTGTTAGGAATACGAAATTCCTAGGAAAGTGTCGGTCACTTCTATAGATAACAGTCGTTGGTTCGTTTAGTAATTTTTGGAAACTTACATAGTTAGTTAGCAAAGGCCAATGGATTAATCCATGCAAGCTCAAGCCCACGTGCCATCTGTAAGTAGAAATACACCTCTCCATACCTTGGAGAGGTGGTTGGTTGGTTGTATTTTCACATAGTTATGCATTTCATGTTCTTGTCTTTCTCTCTCTAAAATACTTCCTTCCTTCCCACTTTCTCTCTCTAGTTCTTGTTGTTAGAGATTACTAATATTCTTCAATTTTGTTTATCAAACCGCTGACATTCTTAATTTGACCAAACCGCTGTCTTTCTTAACCCGGCAAACCGCTGCGATTAATAACAAAGTAAACCGCCACTAGTTTTAATCAAACCGCCGCCTAGAACTTTCTTCAAACCGCCACCAAATTAAAATTTGGGCAGTGTGACGTTTCAATTTGGACCAAGATTAATTTGTCTTCGATTGTACCTGTGTAAACCGCTACCTAAAATTGCATTAAACCGCTGCCAAAATAAATTCAAATCGCCACCTACCTTTTGCCAAACCGCCACTAATGGGTTAAAAACAAGTACAATGGTCACTTTCAATCGGTTTGTCTTCTTGCACACGGTTAGCTACCAAACAAACAAGTCCCTTTCCTTGTCAAACCGCCACAAGGAAATAAGAAACACAAACACAAACTGCCACAATGAATATTAATTTGAAATAAGCAAAACTAAGCAAAATAAGCTACTTACCAACTCTAATAAGCTCAAAAGTGTTTAAACTAATTGTATAATAGAATATTAAACACAAACTACCACGTTTTGCCTTGTAAATCTTCAATATTAGATCAAACCTCCACTTAAAACACTTAAATAAGCCGAATCCTTTAAAGCTTAAAAAATCTAACTATAAGCTTATGTAATACATGATCTTGAGACACAATAAGCTGTTTAATAATTAGAGCAAGAAAAGAAAGAGCTAAACAAACCAATAAGCCTAAACTTTTTGAGCCATGTGCTTATGTAAAGCCATGAAATTTAGCTTATTAACCACAACAAAACCACTAATCTACCCGAGGCTCTTGATACCAAATGTCGGTACCTTGAAATCACTTAACTTCATACCATGGTACACGAATTAAAGAAGAAAATAGAAGGAAAATAAGAAGAAGTTTAGAGAGAAGTTAGAGAGAGAAACAAGAGAGAGAAATGAAAGAGAATGGTTGATTTACTTGCAAGTGAAAAATTACAAATGAGACCAACACCCTCTCCATCCTTGGAGAGGGGTATTTATAGTTAAACCATGAGGCTTTCATGCCTATGGTATTTCTACGGGCCGGGCTCAGGATTACTTGGGCTTACGCCCGATACACGTGACCGATTAGCTTACATAAACAAGCTCGTTTACCCGTTCTAGCCTATTACAAAGTTACATAATTGAATGACCGAGACTTATTATTCTTAATGAACGAACTTCCTTGTTCGACTCAATATTTGAGGCTAACACAAATATTACCAAAAAAACTTATAAGAACGGATATGATAAATGATCAAGGACTTACTCGTCATATGCACTGGCCCAATTATGAGCAGAATACATCTTCTTTAAATATCTCATCATTGATATTTAATTTACATTCAGCCAATCTGTGGGGTTTCAAGTATGTATACATGTTATGAATAAAAAACACAAACAATTGAATATAAAAACTGTTAAACTTTGACCTAAAAGTAGGTTACCTGAAACAAAGAAAATAGCCGGTGTAGACGGTGTTAACTTCAATATATAAAAGTTTGGAAAACTTCAACTACAGCAAGTTCAGAGGATATTAATATTTACCACTCTACTTGTATTAATACTGATAACATAAGTACAATATGGGTAAAAATTATGAAAAAGCATGAGAATCTTACATTAAAACACAATCTAAAACTGCGTCAAGAGTATAAGTATAACCAAGCAGCTTAGCATCCTCAGCTGATAAAAAGAAAGTGAAATTTAGCCATTTTTAAATCGATCTCAAATTAGCCAATTTCTTGTTTTTTAAACATGTTATCAGTTAAGTTATACTGCTGTATAAAAGTTACTTACGCTGAAGCACATTTCAGTATACTCTTGATTCCCTACAGGAGTCAAGTATACCATCTAATCTGCTCTTTGTAGTCCATACCTAAATATGGTAGAAAATTAGACGTAACAACAATATTATTAGTATACCGTCCATTCTGCTCTTTGTCACTCAAAATCATTAATCTTATAACAAAAATGACTAATTTATTAAAAAAAAGTGCACTGCCTCTCCGATGTTCCGTACATGTCAAAGTTCCCAGATTAATGCAACATACTTACGCTGTCAGATGCAGACATCATTAAAGTAGAAGTAGCAACCGTTGACACAAATGAAGGTTGGCTGCCAACATCGATTAATGCATCAGGTGGGTAGTCAAATGTACATTCTCGAGTCGCCACATTCTCTACGACACCAATGTCAGAAGCAAAGACATTAGATCCCACGTCATTCGCTGCACCACAAAAAAGAACACACACTAAAAACAAATATTCAAATCTATGAATGCATACACAAAGCTAAATAATGAAATATGCAATTACTACCTGTTCAACCGTGGTTGAAAATTTGATTCTCTACCACACATAAAAACCGTCCTATCCATAAAGCAATAAAACCATATTGTACCCTTATGCTAAAAACTGCTAGCAGCCATCTTATACACATTTTTTGGAATTACCTTTATATCTAACCTAAATTACATTTTATTTAGTAAGTTTTTTAACAGCATGTACATACCTTTTCATCACCTAATCACATACGGTGCAATTTCCAAGTATCAAGACAAATAGTGTACATCAATGTTCTACACTATATTCAGGTTCATGAACGATGTACTTGTGGCCCATAAGCAAGCGAGTGCACCAATATATCTTGTCACTAGAGAAGTTATTCAGTTTCTATAATTGTTTCACCATATACAAATACTCATGGATGGATACGTGGCTTTTAAGTTGCTTGATTTAGCTCGCTGCATAAACACTACCTATCAAGATATACTAAAGATTAGTTTTAGAACACGAGACCTTATAAGGGGCATGATGAATCAGGTCAAAACTTTCATGGAGTTTACGTCTTTAAACTATCTGCATCCGTTATCTGATGTAATAACATTAAGCTTGCCAATTCAAAATTGAAAAATATCAGGTTATTTGTGATACAGGTATAGCAATGTCTAATTATCCCGCTAATTCATGATATATGTGTGCTTCGTATGTGAATGCATGAATCTAGAAAGATATAAACCCAAGTGCTAATATCTCAAAGTGCAAATCAAAAGAAACATAAGTCAAATGTCAAGAAATCAAAGACGTTAAGTTCTATAGACAGACTTGCTTCATCTAGGCCTAGCAAACCTAGAACTTGCCTTAAGTGGTTACCAACTGGTAGAATTTTTAACCTTTATGAAAATAACTTATCAGTACCACTGAAAGTGAGTTCTGACACTCTTGTGTGTGATATGCAGGTGCTTACCCCCCTCAGGAACTCAATCAAAGGGTTTTTCCTAATGTCTACTTCTTTTCTTGGAGGTTTTGAAACTCCGGAGGCAGATTCATGTATCTAATCGTAATGGTATTCGGAGTTCGGTCTTTAGGACTGGCTTTATGTACCTTCAGTGCTAAACCGAGCTTCTCAAATAAATAGGGGTGTACGATTCAGTGAATTTTACCTTAAAAAGAAGAGAAAAATCTTTTGTTAGCAAAACAGTTGAACAAATTTTTCACGAATTTTTCAAAAGGATTCAAAAATCTTTCAAAATTCTTTTTTGTGTTCAACACTCTCTTCCTCATTGCACTTAAAGTTGATTATGATAGTCATGGACGTCAATGATAGAGTTGGAAAGTCTATTCGGTCAATTTGTTCGACGAATTATTCACTGGGATCAGAAAATCAGTTGTTTCAAATTTTCCGCTGTTATACTGTGATGCATTCGTAAACGTCAATAACAACAGGATTCAACTTTATCTACTTTAACTCTAGCAACAACTATCACTGCTGATGAAACTAACGACTTGTAAATATTTTTTATCTCTTTTTTATTTTGATTTATACATATCTTTGAAAAAGAAAAATACAAAAATATAAAACCAAGAAAAAGAAAATACAAAAATATAAATCTAGACAAACAAAATATAAAATCAAAATTTCAAAAAAATACCAGAAATAGTCTTCTGCTCGAATGCTCTCTGGCAATCGAGACATTTACTTACTAGAAATGATGATTAAATGGACTAGAGGTATATAAATGAAGTGTTCGAGCGAGAGTTTCCAAATGCTTTCAAAATGAGGTCCTTAAAATGTTCTCTACGAATTCTAAGTTAATGTCAGCTTAGGACTCAGTCTTCAAAGAAAGAAAAATGTCCATTATGAAGTTTATCCTACAACGGGAAGGTCACCTCTCTCGGTCTTGAGCAATGTGTTTGCACATTTCAAAGTTTGTGAACGCTCAAGAGAAGCACCAAGAAAATGATAATTAATTCGATACATATAAAATCATTTTCCTATTGAGCACAATTTTTCAAGATATTTTTAAAAAGAAAATTTCAAATTCTTTCAAAATTGTGTGTTCAACAAACTCCCACTCTAAGTTTTCACTCTAATCTTTTATCGAGGGGGAGTATAATAATATGATTCATTCTGCATGCTCTTATGTTGTCCCAAGACTTAGTTAGACTCATGTGAATTATCGGACATCAACTTGTTTTTTAATTCACTAATTGTCAAAAATTGTCACCACATATGCAATTTTTAAGGGGGAGAATAGTGATTAAAATGTGATCAATACAGATTAATAATGGATACGATCTTTAATTTATAAGTGCGTTTCCAAACCTCGCATGTGCAAAATTATTTCATAATATGGTGCATATGTGTAGTGGGAGCTTTTTGGTAACTCTGAAAACTCTCAATGTGTCATAAATGATTTCTCAGACACGTTCATTGATTTTTTTCAAATGGTTTTATGGATCTTTATGGCAATACCCAAAGACCGACCAACTGTTGTCTCTCAAGGAGGTATAAGGCGGTTAAGGTTAGGAATATTCGTTACATGATCCAGCCAGAACCGGAGGGATCTACTCAGGAACACTCCATTAGATAGAGTAAAGTATATGTATGTTGAAAAAGGAGTAAAGTGAGATCAAGAAGAATGTTATACAAGGCATGAGTTATCACCGGAAACAAACTCAACAATGGTGATAATGGAGGAGACGTTGGATTTAACATTAAAGAGGTTAATAGATGAAAAAGATTGTAAGGATAAGGGATTTTTGTAAGAAAAAAGCCCTCTATACAACCTTAGGAAGAAACAAGGTCTATGCCTATTCTCTTCTGGTAATCACAAACGATGATTATGATATTGAAGACAAGTCATTGTTTCCCCCCCCCAAAATTATACCTAGTGAAGCAAATGCATAACCCATTCCAGTACTCAGGCTTCTCTCAAGAAGTTTGTTTCATTTCTTACGGAGGATCAACACGTTGTTATCAGCTTCTCATTCCGAGATCGTTGATATTGCAAAAGTGGCAGTCCGCTTTCCAGCCTACGATTTACCCAAAACAATTTTTAAATAAATGTGCACTTATAGTGTCTAGAGCAACGAGATCCATCAAAATCTAACAGGACACAAAATTCCAATATACAATGTTTGTACATCATTATACAACATGTTATATCAAAAAAATCCTACGACTTATATTATGTGGTAATTGGCAGAACCTTCAGAGTGATACTCTTTAGTATCATAGTGATGAATGGAAATCTTTTCTAGAGTCAACATTAAACAGCTTTGGGTTAGGTGACTACGAGATTCTAATGAATCAGCTCTGTGTCAATTATATATCGCTTTTGGTCCAGTATATGAATTGACGACTCAATCAGAAAGCATATTAACTATCTAGGAATCCTGGTTTTGTCTTGTGTCATTTTCCTAGCATCCTCTAGAAAGTACGCATGAACCATATCATTAGAACCAGATTATGAAAAAAATAAATTTTACCCTATTACCAAAATCTAAATTTGGTGTAAAAATAAGCTAAAAAGGCTAAAGAAAAAAATTATATTTTACTTAATTTTTCCCGCCAAAAAGTGTCGCTAAAAAGGTGTCGACCGAAATAATTTTTACCCTATTACCAAAATTTGAATTTGATGTAAAAATAAGTTAAAAAGACTATAGAAAAAAGATTACAAAATACTTAATTTTTCCGCCAAAAAGTGTCGCTAAAAGGGGTGTCGTCTGGATACTCTTTTTTTTTTAATCAAACCGCTGCGTATATGTTTCTATCAAACCGCCGCTTTGAAATCAACCAAACCGCCTCCTATTGATTGAGCAAACCGCTGCCTAACAGGCCAACTCGCCGCCAAGATCTTACTAGGCAAACCGCCGTGGTTTTGAAGTAACTCGCTGCCTAGTTTTGTTAACTCGCTGGATCAATAAAATAATCAACTCGCCGTGAGCAACTCGCTGCCAATAAACTAAGCAACTCGCCGTGAGCAACTCGCTGCCTATAATCTTAGCAACTCGCCGTGTGTTTTAGCAACTCGCCGTACCTTTTACCAACTCGCCGGCTATTATTTTCAAGCCAACTCGCCACTATCCTGTGTAAACCGCCGCGAACAAGCAACTCGCCACCAAATTTAAACAAACCGCCGCGAATATAATTATTAAAATTAAGCAACTCGCCTTTGACTTTTGGCAACTCGCCTTTGACTTTTTCCTAAATTTCCGGATCTTGTCCCTACCTTTTGTCAAACCGCCGGTTAGAAAATGATATTTTAACCAACTCTCCACGAAGAACACTTGGACGAATTAAGCAAAATCAAGCCATATTATCTTTTTAACCACGAATCAAAGCTCTAACATGCAATACTAAGATGGTGTATGAAGATTAACCTTCCAATAACATGTATTTCTTCGTGGATCATAAAAAACGAAGCAACCCTCCACGAAGAACATCAAACTTAATAACCTTATAAATCGAACTAGGAGCTTGTATACCACTTGAAATTGTTACAATCTAACCTTTTTGATGTGTAGAACAAGAGAAGATCAAGATTAACAAACAAATAAGCCAAAATCAAAAATGAGCCGTGGGCTTTTTTGCTTCACAAATAAGCACGAATTTAAGCTTAATCAACCATAGGAATCAATCACGAATTCAAACCCGCTCTGATGCCAATTGTAGGATTTCGAATTCACACAAACATGTATAGATCTAAAGAGATCTAGAGAGAGAAAGTTAGAGAGAGAGAATAGTTGAGAGAGAAAAAGTGATGGATGTGCACGTTAGGCTCTAAAAAACTAGTCATAAGATATTAAATTGGTATAGACGTCTAGGGAAACACGAGTAGTGTACAAAGGATACCATAGGTAACAGTCTTCATACTACCTTACCCCTAATATAGTTGATCCCTCTTAAGATATTTCACATGCATTTAATATACTCTTAGGGGCCTTGTAATAGTCTTCATACTACCTTACTTGTGCGTTGCTCTAACGGAATATTAAATAGACGGCGGGTTCGTGTAATCCGTCCATGACCTAGGAAATACTTACATAGATAATCACAAGTGTGACAAGGCAACAGATCTAGGAGAAGCAATCTGAGGAGTAGTGCATGATTAGGTAAATACATCTTTTTATCATAAAGTTATCACCAGTAGTTTAGATTATAATTAGTTTAATTATTAGTTAATCAAACCAACATCTCAAACCATGATATCTACCTGCTTTCTTATAAATATAAAATACAAAAAATAACATTCTCTCAACCCCGTAGAATTCTGTTAGACCGTGTTCGAGCCTTCCCAATCTATTCCCCTAGAGAACGATAACAACCCCTGAGTCTTGCCTATACTACACTGCAACGATTAGGTACATTGCCTAGGGGATTGTAAAACTTCATGTGAAGTCTTTGCAACCCTCACATCTTGGCACCGCTGCGTGGGGAATGGTTAGGTTTCAATCATTGTTTAACTTAGTTCTACTCACTTGATTCCTATCAAGTGAGAATTTTAAATCCAATATATTAGTTTTCTCGTAGTCTATCTTTTCTTTATGTTAATTGTTTCGTAATCCATTCTCGTAAACCACCATGGAAGACGCGAATCCTATCCGTACTCTTGGAGATTACTCCAAACCTAGCCACGAGGGCTACAGGAATACCATTGAGCTCCCTGTAGGAAACAATGTGGTACCTTTTTGATCCAACACCATTCGGTTGGTACAAAACAGATGCTCATTCCACGGACATCATTCCGAGGATCCAAACCAACACCTCAAGGATTTCTAAAAACTTGTGGACTCACTTGACCTTGACGGTGAAAACAGGGAAAGAACGCGCCTGTTTTTATTTCAATTTTCCCTTCACGATCAAGCTAGCAGTTGGCTTGAACGTCTTCCAGCAGGATCCATCACCACATGGGAGGATCTTACTACTCATTTCTTTGCTCAATTCTTTCCATCAGGAAGGACCGTAAAACTCCGCAACGATATCCTGATGTTCCAACAACGTCATGGAGAATCTCTATCTGAAGCATGGACTCATTTCAAGGACTTACTATAAAAAGTCCCTCATCATGGCATCGACCTTTGGCTTCAAGTCCAAATTTTTTATGACCATGTCAATCCCGCCACAAGACGAACCATTGACCAATCGAGATCTTCCATGTCAATCTTGGGCATTATTAAAGGACCTCGCCCTCTATGACAATGAAAGTTGGAACGACCCAAGGGATTTTGCTAAGCCGGTCAAGGCAATCGCTTTGCCTCAAGATGTCCCAAATACATCCGACCGCCGTCTAATCGAGCTCGAAAATCAAGTTCAACGCTTGATGGAAGCTCAACTTGCTCCAACGCAACCTACTCAAGTGAACAAAATAACTACCTCATGTGAGATCTGCAGTGGTCCCCACGAAACTCAGTATTGCATAGAAGATCCCGAGCAAGCCTTTGTTGAATATGCATCCTCTCGTACCGATGAAGCGGGAGGTAAGTGGTATACCTTTAAGCCCGAGCAAAATAATTTTGGTGGCACCTATAATCCGTCACGAAAAAGTCACCC
>BQNB010105487.1:0-21200 GCA_026074375.1 Tanacetum coccineum
ACACGGAAAAAACGGAACGAAAAATATAAAGTTTAACAGGTCAAAAGTATGAAACTATCAAAATTTACGGAACATAAACTGATAAAAAACTGCGTTGCACTGTAATAAGAGAGATACAAAAGGAATCTTTTGTACCTTTTGACACTATTTAGTGGGCCGGGGGTACCCCTAAAAATACCACATGATATGTTTGTGACGAGTGACATGTGAGGTTTACCCACTTTTGGCGCCCCCATAATAGAGTACTTTTTTTATATCCTAAAAATACCGCATGATATGTTTGTCACATGTGAGGTTTACCCACTTTTTTTATATCCTAAAAATACCGCATGATATGTTTGTGACGAGTGACATGTGAGGTTTACCCACTTTTGACGCTAGCTAGCGTTGAATTTGAGACCGTCAACTCCACCTATTAATAATCACGTAGTGCAACATTTTTAGACCATGACATTCACCAGCTTACATAATAATACATTAACAAACCCTTATGGCATGGTTTACCAAACAAGAAATTTAAATGGAACAAGTTTTGTACAAATTAAACTTTTTTAATAACTTGATCCATGAATGTTCAAATTTAGGTACTACACTTTTTAACACGTTTTGTCACTCAAGTTTTATTTCATACAAAAAATAATAGCATTGCTAATTAAGGCTATGTTTGGTTAGGGGTTTTTTGAGCTTATCTGGACTTCAACTTTTAAAATATGCTGGTTTATAAAATAAGTTTTGTTTGTCACACAAGCTTATGGATGTTTTTATAGGTCATAAGCCTCCATAAGCTCAAGCCCATTAAAAGAGGCTTACAGAGGCGTATAGCTAGTCAAATTACGTAAATACTTTTCAAAATATAATGGATTATCACGTAAAAACTATAAATATATGTGAATTTAATTTGATATATTTTTATGTGATTTTACATTAATAAGTTTTAAGTTTTAACTCAAACTCATTCGTCAAACAACTTTATAAAAATATAAGATTCAGCTTTCGGCTTATTATATAAGCCTCAGCCCAAATCCCAGCTCTAATCCTAGCTCCAGCCCCAACCCATTACGCCAAACATACCCTAAATAACATCTAACACGCACTTCAAGAAATTTTCACGTCATCAAAATGCATGCGTGGCGGTCAAGCAGGCTAAACATTTGTCAATGCAATAAATTTGTAGCTAGTTATCCCATATCAATCTCTCATACGTGAAAAAAAAATATTGAAACGTCATCATTTGTAATATTTAAGCATTATTTCTACTGAGACTACTTTTATCTATCACCATTAAAAGCACTTCCTCGCTAAACACATCAGCGTCACATCAACTTACTGTCACGGGGTCATCGTTTCGATCCCGCGTGGTGTCCTTACACCGATAAGGACCAACCATCCATCCCGCGTATAATAGAGGTTCACTGTTTTCGTCCTGCCTTGGACTCATCAGGGGAGCGGCCCCACTCTTAACCAGTGTAGTGCCATATCGAGTCCTTTACTCGTGGCACGTACTACACCCTTACCGTTGGGGTACTCCAATAAGACCAACAGGAATAAACCAGCAACCCTCGCATTCATGTACGCCTTCCAAGCAGAACTCGACCCTTCAGAATTTGGCTCGTGACATTCTCCTACCACCATTTCATGCACGACCTCGTGCATGGTCATTCGCACCGACGAACGACATCCTTCAAATGATTTGGCTTTACTCCGGCTTCACGACTTAAAGGGACACTCGACTTTTAACTCTTTGGGTCCCAGCGTGCAGCGACTACACTCTATCTTAGATTAGTCCATTACTCTTTCTGGCGACTTAAGATCCAGCGTGCAACGACTGTCATCCACCATTTGGATTAGTCCATTACTCTCTCTGGCTTCCATCGAATGCGATATTGTGAACTCCACACAACATCATATTGACTCTTCAACATCCCGGGAACACACTCCCACCAGTTTTGCGCAGCCAACACTTTTAAGAACTTTTTGGGAATTCAACTTGAACGATTCTGCTTCGATTCGCCTCGGCCAAACTTGGCTCTGATACCACTTGTCACGGGGTCATCGTTTCGACCCCGCGTGGCGTCCTTACACCGATAAGGACCAGCCATCCATCCCGCGTATAATAAAGGTTCACTGGTTTCGTCCTGCCTTGGACTCATCAGGGGAGCGGCCCCAACTCCCGACCAGTGTAGTGCCATATCGAGTCCTCTACTCGTGGCACGTACTACACCCTTACCGTTGGGGTACTCCAACAAGACCAACAGGAATAAACCAGCAACCCTCGCATTCATGTACGCCTTCCAAGCAGAACCCGACCCTTCAGAATTTGGCTCGTGACATTCTCCCACCACCATTTCATGCACGACCTCGTGCATGGTCATTCGCACCGACGAACGACATCCTTCAAATGATTTGGCTTTACTCCGGCTTCACGGTTTAAAGGGACATTCGACTTTCAACTCTTTGGGTCCCAGCGTGCAGCGACTACACTCCATCTTGGATTAGTCCATTACTCTTTCTGGCGACTTAAGATCCAGCGTGCAGCGACTGTCATCCACCATTTGGATTAGTCCATTACTCCTTCTGGCTTCCATCGAATGCGATATTGTGAACTCCACACAACATCATATTGACTCATCAATATCCCGGGAGATCACTCCCACCACCTTTGCGCAGCCAACACTTTTAAGAACTTTTCGGGAGAACAACTTGAACGATTCTGCTTCGGTCCGCCTCGGTCCGACTTGGCTCTGATACCACTTGTCACGGGGTCATCGTTTTGACCCCGTGTGACGTCCTCTACTCGATAAGGACCAACCTTCCATCCTGCGTATAATAGAGGTTCACTGGTTTCATCCTGCCTTGGACTCATCAGGGGAACGACCCCAACTCCCGACCAGTGTAGTGCCATATTGAGTCCTCTACTCGTGGCACGTACTACATCCTTACCGTTGGGTTACTCCAACAAGACCAACAAGAATAAACCAGCAACCCTCGCATTCATGTACGCCTTCCAAGCAGAACCCGACCCTTAAGAATTTGGCTCATGACATTCTCCCACCACCATTTCATGCACGACCTCGTGCATGGTCATTCGCACCGACGAACGACATCCTTCAAATGATTTGGCTTTACTCTGGCTTCACGGCTTAAAGGGATATTCGAATTTCAACTCTTTGGGTCCTAGCGTGCAGCGACTACACTCCATCTTGGATTAGTCAATTACTCTTTCTGGTGCCTTAAGATCCAGCGTGTAGCGACTGTCATCCACCATTTGGATTAGTCTATTACTCCTTCTGGCTTCCATCGAATGCGATATTGTGAACTCCACACAACATCATATTGACTCATCACTATCCCAAGAGATCACTCCCACCACCTTTGCGTAACCAACAATTTTAAGAACTCTTTGGGAGAACAACTTTAATGATTCTGCTTCGGTCCGCCTTGGTCCGACTTGGCTCTTATACCACTTGTCACGGGGTCATTGTTTTGACCCCGCGTGGCGTCCTCTACTCGATAAGGACCAGTCATCCATCCCGCTTATAATAAAGGTTCACTGGTTTCGTCCTACCTTGGATTCATCAGGGGAGCGGCCCCAACTCCCGACCAGTGTAGTGCCATATCGAGTCCTCTACTCGTGACACGTACTACACCATTACCGTTGGGTTACTCCAACAAGACCAACAAGAATAAACCAGCAACCCTCTCATTTATGTACGCCTTCCAAGCAGAATTATCCCACCACCATTTCATGCATGACCTCGTGCATGGTCATTCACACCGATGAACGACATCCTTCAAATGATTTGGCTTTACTCCGGCTTCACGGCTTAAAGGGACATTCGACTCTCAACTCTTTGGGTCCCAGCGTGCAGCGACTACACTCCATCTTGGATTAGTCCATTACTCTTTCTGGCGACTTAAGATCCAGCGTGCAGCGACTGTCATCCACCATTTGGATTAGTCCATTACTCTTTTTGGCTTCCATCGAATTTGATATTGTGAACTCCACATAGCATCATATTGACTCATCAATATCCTAAAAGATCACTCTCACCACCTTTGCGTATCCAACACTTTTAAGAACTCTTTAGGAGAACAACTTGAACGATTCTGCTTCGGTCCGCCTCGGTCCGACTTGGCTCTAATACCACTTGTCACGGGGTCATCGTTTTGACCTCGTCTGGCATCCTGTACTCGATAAGGACCAGCCATCCATCCAGCGTATAATAGAGGTTTACTGGTTTTGTCCTGCCTTAGACTCATCAGGGGAGCGGCCCCAACTCCCGACCAGTGTAGTGCCATATCGAGTCCTCTACTCGTGGCACGTACTACACACTTACCGTTGGGTTACTCCAACAAGACCAACATGATTAAACCAGAAACCCTCGCATTTATGTACCCCTTCCAAGCAGAACCCGACCCTTTAGAATTTGGCTCGTGACAACATGCTAGTTAAAAAACATATAAATTAAATCTGATGTGAATTTTAAAATGTTTATGATGAACATTGAGTAATGAATTTATATCTTTCTCAAACAAGAAATGTTTTGTCCCTTTAAATTTTTAAGACTTCAAAAATATAATTGTAAGCACTTGTGTTTATTTTAAGATCACAAAAGTCAACTAAAAAACTCTTTTTTAAGTTAAGTAAGCTTCTTTATCGTAAAACTTTCTTCATCATTAAAAGAACTTGAAATCTCTCTTCTGAACCAAATCCATCATTTCATCTTATTCGTGACCCTTTTTTAAATTGAGTGAACCATTCCTTCCTTAAAATCATTTTTTAATTAGGTGAACCCTTTTATCTTTAAGACCCTTCTTATTTTAAGGGTCTTTGACAACAACACTCCATACAAATGACATAAACCGAAAATATAGATTGATTGTTTTTTTTGCCGACAAAGGATTGATTGTATGTATATAACATAGGTACAAAGTGATGTTAGTTGTGCCTTTGTTAACAAAACCAGAACATTGTTTTGTAGACTGGATATACAAACTTTACTAAAATAAATTGACCGATCTATATTTAAACGAACCCTTATTCTCCCATACAACCATACTCCACCGGCCCACCACCATACTCCCAAACCCTTTCTCTTCCTCATTTCTTCACCATAACCAGAAAGCATAAAAAAATCATATCGAGTTCATTTAGTTTGGTGAATACATTAGGTATTTATAGAATTTACCCTCAATTTAATAGAAAACTTGAAAAACATCTTCAAATACAAATAATTGCAGGATTACGAAGTTAACTGCTAAACTTAAGGCCAAACATAATTCGTACCAAACGTGCCAACAAATACAATTCTTACAAAATGCTGTATCAACATGAACGCGCCAACTGTGAGATATTTTCGAGAATTATACAGGAAGTGACAAGAATAACAATACTACACACAGTTTGAAGATATTGTATCAACATGAGTGGAGCAGGTCCCGCTGAAGAGCTAAGCATTTCACTGGGAGTCACTTGAACATCACTAGAGTCGTGCTCAGACCTTATCAAGCTTGCAAAGCAGAGGGAAATAGGCAAATAGCTAGTAAGGTGCTTCTAAAATAACGAATCACCCAAACTACACATAGCTTGTAAGGTTACAACAATAACACGAGTACACGCAACGAGTTCTATCTTTTTACCCGAGCCTATGGGTATCAACCACCGGGGTTAGACCCCACAAAACAACTCGTCAAAACCATCTTATCAACACATGTTGGCAGTGGTGGCGGCGGATCAGATTGCTAGATGTTACAACCGTGATCTGAGCAGGTTAGTTTATATCTTTAGATATAGCTAAGGGTTTATTTTATGTGTTTAAGTGTTGTGCTATGTGATTTTATGTGTGCTAAGTGAGTTAATTATGTGCTTGATATCATTTTGAGGGGTATGGGCATCTCATTTTGAGTGTGTTTGAGTTTGGTGTTAAGTATTCCATTTGTTCACGTTTAGTGATAATGGAAAGGAATGGCGTATTGCATGTAATGCTACGTCAATAGTTGGATGATTAAGTGTTAAGCGTTTATGGGAAATATGGCATTTTAGAAATGAAATAAGTGATTGAAATATAGAGATTTATAGCAAAATTTCTAAAAATAGAAAGTGGTTTGGTGAAATGAAAGTTATATTTAGAAAGTTTAGTAAGTAGCGCAAAAGTAAAAAGGTTTAATCAAATTAGCTTAGGTTTTTATAAAAACTTAAGGAAACGAAGTAAATTAGTTAATTAATAATTTAATTAAAAATAATAATAAAATATATATATATAGGTAGGGTGCGTCCAGTTTTAGGTTTAAAAGAAAGGAATTTTTTTTACTAAACAAAGTTAGAATTGGACTAGGACTTGTAGGATTTAGATTAAAACCCAAATTTGGCCTATCCTTTTTCACCTTTTGTTGATGCCGTGCGATCTCCCCACCCCCAAAACCCTAAGAAGTTGATTTTCACTTGTGGATCCAAGAACATTCAAGAGTTGTGGTTTAGGTGCTAATCATCAAGGTAAGTGTGTTAATCCTAGTTTAAATAATGCATACATGTAACACTTATGATGGTGGATTCTAGGGTTTCATAAACTTTAGAATATTAATGATATTTAATGATGATAGAATGATTAGGGCTTGATTAGGGTAATGTTCATGCAATTGGTTAGGTTAGATTTGCGTTAAAACTTGTTTTAGGGTTGAGCAGAATTTTGGGTCGTGTTCAACGACTGATATCTAGATGATAAAAACGTGTATTGATATGTTTCTTAAGCCTACGAATAAGCCAAAAGAGTCTGCTTTCCAGAAAATCTAGCCTCGAAAGTTTTTAAGGTCCGTAAGTCATTCAAATGTTGGTTACACTAAAAGTTGTCAGATCAGTAAATACGGGTCAGACTTAGGTCATGTTTAGGAGGGTAAAACCTATACTTAAAAGTGGAATTAAGCTTAGCCCTTCTACAGTAGTTAAGTTCCATATGTCTATGGATAATCCTGTAAAAATTAGCCTCTGAAAGCATGTCTAAGTATGGTAGTTAGAGTGATACATTTTGGTGTGCAATCAGATCTGAATTAGGACAGTTTTGAAGTTTGATTTTATTTGAGGTAGTTATACATGTAAGTAATACTTGGGAATCACAAGGTAGTTAATATACTCATAAATGAACATGGGTGATTTTTGGTATAATTTATGAAGGTCATTAAGTAAGGGTTTTGGGTACGTAAAGAGACACTAAAATTCTGCAATTCTGAGTTAATTGTAAGTAGCTAGTGTAAAGTGTTAATAAGATGGTTAAGGTTGGGCATGGTGTCGGGGTGACCCATGATGGTTAACTAAACCCTTAGACATCCATCATATGTGTGTTACATGGACTAGAGCTTTTAGCTTGGTCGCGTGTAACCGTGTTTATTTATTTGTATAGTTGCGTGTAGAGATTTGGAAGCTGCGTTTGAGTATCCAGGTGAGTTTCATAGCAGGTGAGATTTCAGCCCCCTCCCACAATTCTCTATTATGATTATTTGGGGGTGAGAAAAGATGCAAAGTGTTTTTGGAAATGTATAATTAATTCGTGATAATGTGTTTTCAAAGACGCATGACCTATACGTGACTATTATAGGTTGTGGCAACAATGTTTTGTGATTGTGATATTGAGAGTGTGAACTAATTCAGGGGTCACCTAACGGGTATACCATGCCTGAATAGGGATGTGGTAGCTAATGGCCTAGCGAGCAGGAAGGTTACTTTGAGAGTATCCATGGCCTGGGCTAAAGGGGTAACCACAGGGACCTTGGTACGATATGAGACATCTTATGGTCGTTTGCCGAGTTTTTTTGTGTGATTGATTGATTTGGCATGTTTAGCTTGTAAGATAGAGTTCATTATTTGTCCTGCAATGTTTTCTTTATTATCACAACTAATTTTACATGGATTTGATTTTCGTGTCTTAAAAACCTATGACTCTCACCAACTTTATGTTGACGTTTTAAGTATCAATTTCAGTAAATCATGTTAGGATGTTTTATGTTAGGAAGAGTGGCTGTTAGAACCGTAGGCTTGCATGCGGATCATTTCTCCTAGAGATTTTATTTATGTCCTTTGAATTGTTTTGCTATTTGAATTGTTTTTGAATGTTTAGACATTTTGGAAATATTGTTTCCCTTAATGGTATGACTATTGCTATCGTAAAATGCAAGACCTCCATTTAATCTTGTGTTAATATATTGGTCATGGCACATTGTTGTGTCTCTTTTTTATCTATTTTCATTTTAGTTCTTTTCTATTGTTGATGACCATTGTTGTTGTGATTGATTCTATGATGTTATCCTTGTTGTTTTTCCCCAGCCTAGGCGGGGTGTGACAGATTGGTTTCAGATCCTTTGGTTATAGAGAAGTAGGTGGTTGAGCCTAGACTATAACCTAGGAGTCCTTCACGTAGATGCATGTTAAGGATTAAGCGTTTAGTAGTATAACTAGTATGCATTTTTCCCTTAATTACATGATTTTATTTCTTAGTTTTGTTAATTTTTTGCTATTTTGATTGCCTTTTTCTGATTTAGTGTGCCTTATCTCTTGATAAATTGGCTATGCCTCCTCACTTTCATAAGAAGTTCCGCATAGGGGTTGCCATTGAAAGAGGATGTAGGGGATACTATAAACCAGGAATAAGGGCTTGGGTAAATCGGGGTAGCCGCAAGATCCGTATAGCCCGGTTTACAAAGTACCCAGTGCATAGTTTAAGAGAGGATGACCATAAAAATTAGTTAAGAAGAGAAGAGGTAATTAAAGATTTAAACTAACAGTGACTGCTAAAGAATGGAACCCTTATCAAATTTTACAAGAAGATTCCCAAAATACAAAGCCAACCAAGAAAGAAGAAGAAATTTTTAAGTTAAGATTAGTCTAAGAGAAATTGGATTATACATATCCACAGTGATTCGATCTGGATCCACGGTCTAGGAGGTGGACCTAGGGACAGTAAGATGGAAGAAACGGGGTGGTAGTGGAAATTTGAATCATTGCGTGAATTTCCCTTCCCGCTTCTTTAGGTGTTTTTAAAGATTTTAGGATTTTGAGATTGTTCGACTTTTGTGTTGGAATTTATTAGGAATAATGCTTTTGATATTGGAATTTTTGGATTATTTTAATAGTAATGATTTAAGTGATTTTTGAGTCATATTTCCATATGTGTGATTTGTAGAGTGAATCTATGTGTTATGTGTTTTGTTGAGATTGCGAAGTGTGGTCATAGTAGGGAGTAAATTATGAAAGGGGCATCTATAATTATTGGTGGCCCAACATAATTATACATCGCCATAACATAAGTGGAACTTGCAAGTATGAAATACGCGGAAATTTGAAAGATCAACAGTTGTTTTGGTGATTATGTATGTATATTGATTTAGAAAGTAGAGAGAGAAAGTAGAGAAGAAAAGAGAGAGGATAGGGATTAGAGAAAAGATAGAATAAGATTAAGAGAACATACACAAGACACCTAGAAAATCCACCCCTCCAAAAATGAGGTGGTGGCGTGTAGTGATACCCAATTACAATAAATGAGCATGTAGCTCTTCTTCTTTCAGAGACTTTAACTTTTATCGGGTCTCAGTGACATTATTTTAGTCCGAACCTTTCACTTTAACCTATTACACAATATTATTTCTCGTATTTATTACAATACTTTTATCTCAATAAGATCATCGACTTTTATCAATCCTAACAATCTTCCCCTAAGGTACGAATCATTAAGAATCTCTTTGATGCACTATGATCATCAATTTTCTATATCGGAAACAATCTCTCCCCTTAAAGGGATGATCACGAATCTCTCTTGTAATTTGAACTTTAATGCTTTGTTTGTCTTGAGTCTTGTTGTGTAATAGTGGTTTCGTTCCAATCATGCTCTAGTGATCTTGATCTTGATCTTTCCATTATCCTTTTTTCCTTTGCCTTTGAGATCTTTTCATATCATCATTCTTTACCGTGAATCCATCTTGATTTATCTTTTGAAGCTTCTAACCAACATACTCATACTTTTTTGACAACTTATAATCTTCCTCATGTAGAACTTTTGTCTTGACCAATAACTTGATGATTTGAGGAAGTTCTTTGATTTATCAAAGTTGCGAAAGTGTATCTTTAAACTTTGAGTATGAGATATGAAGGTATGAATTATGACGGTTTTCTTGCTTCTGAAAGGTAGAGATGTTGTTGATGTTGTTGTACATAAATGTATCTTCCCTCAATTGCTTTCACCCAAATAAACAACCATTCGTTTCTCACATATACTTCAGCAGAAAACACCTCACAAAATAAAGAAACTATATCCTCCAAGTCAATTAAGTCCCGGATGATGTATACATATTTCTTCCCCCTAATTGTTGCGCTCTATCGAAATATTCAGCTAGAACACTTCTCTTCCCCTTGATTATATTGGATGACCATCAAACATAATCATAATCTTGTTACGCCTGAATATTCGATAGTGAAGTCATGTGTGAATTGGCAGGGTCTAATCATAAGAGTGATCAACTACTACTTCAATTCAACCATCTTCCTTATTAATATTGTACATCATAATAAACATTGGAATTCCCAACATTCACTTGAATGAATCAAGGAAATGTTGTTTGTGTTTTTTGAAAACAAATTCCGAAAAAACACGATAACTACTAGATCACTTAGATTACTAGTTAACACTAATTGAAGTCATTAAACATTCATTTTCAGAAATAAATAACCAACATTAAAGTAGGCTTGATGTTAGCACTGGTAGGAATTTCCATACAAATCATTGTGAAAGTACTTAAATTTAAGTATCACTCTTAGACATTGTTCCGGCAATGTTCCACTAAGACATGCACTTCACATAGACATGGTAAGTGACTCTTTACCTTTTTGTATCTTTGATGTTTAATACAAATGTACTTTTGTGTCCTATGTGAGATTTATGATTTGATCTCATTTGGCTCTAGACTCAATAAGTGTATTTTGGTTTTTGTGATCAGAGGCTGGAGCAGACTACCACCTTTTCAATATCAACAATCCCTCGAATTGAGATGTTAATAAGATTAATGATTTAATCTTGTGACAATGAAACACTTCATTTTGAGAAAATCTGATGGCTGGGAAGGGTTGTGCATTTGCAACAACTAAGTCCATACGTCTTTCATCAATACCAAATATCATCTTTGTGATATTCCGAGGTAGATTATTTATTGTAGCCGGATTCTGCCTAAAGTTTGTGGAGGGCTTCTTTATATTTCACCCTTTGCACATCATTTCTTTTTCATAGTTGTGTCTTCATCCCCTTTCAATGTCCACCAAGACGTCATTACATCATCATATTGTGATTGTTCCGATTATAGCTCATGCCTTAGATGGACATTATTCCATTCACATTCAACTCACATCCATACCCATGGACTTATATTCTAAACTATGGAATGTCCTGTGTATATTCCCATCTGGTTTCTGGTTGGATCACATGGAAATACCTAAATCTATAAACCTCTTATTTCTTCTTTGATCATTGTAAGATAGTTGGTTGATGGGTATTAAGATCGAAACCATAAAACCATTTGAAAAGTAATGAAAGTGTTTGATATAAATCAAAATATTTAACACTTTGAAAGTTTCACTTTTTAGAAATACCCCCCCCCCAACACATTGCATCGATATTTCAAAGATTATATTATTCCAAAATTAATTTGCCAAAAATGGAGGAAAGAGTTGATTGCACTTTGAGTCTTTTAGATCACTTTGTTATTCTACACATTTAAGCATTTATCTTTCTTGATCACATTTTAATCTAATTTTCTCCCCCTCAAAAATAGCATACCATATGATATTTTTGATATCAATGGATTAAAATAGCTATATGAGATTTTGAAAACACATGGGAGAAAAGGAATATAGCATGATTATGATTTAGAAACTTTCTGAATGTTTTAAACACATTTGAAAAACTAGTTGCGTCAAAATATGTTGATATCTAAAATGTATGGTCAGTAGATTACTCACTCATCATCTTGTTAATTTTAGGAAACGGTCGTAACCGGACACAATCTTTACCATTTGCACGCTTATCGATATAAACACACTTGACCACAACTACTTTTAAAGCAATTATTATTCATTTGTTCAAAACATTGTCCTTTATACTCCCCCTTAAAAATATATCAAATGGGTAAACGAGAATGAGAAAGGGAGTGTTGAACACACAAGTTGAAAGATTTTGAAAAATCTTTTTGAATAACTCTTGAAAATTTGTGTTCAAACTTTTGTATACCATTTTACTTGAGCTTAAGATTTGGAATATCATAAATGAAATAGCTCAAGTCCGAGAAGTTGTAAGCTTCCCGTTGCGAGGATAAATGTACAAAAATGTACACTATCCTTTATTTGAAGAACAAGTCCTAAGCTGACATTTACTTAGAAATCGTATGTCCCAAGTACACTTTTTGAAAAGATTTAGATAAAAAATTGCTCGGGACAAAGAAGATTTCTCTTCTTTTGAAGATAAAGCGTACTAAAACATACACTTTACTTTTATTTGAAAACCGGGTTGTTTATCGAAAGATTATAAAAAGCCATTTTGAGAGCAAACATTTTGAAAGATTTTTGAAAATCGATTGGAAACTGGTTGAATAAATTTTGCTCAAACAAGAAGATTTCTCTTCTTTTAAAGGTAAAGCTACACCCTGGAAACATACACTTCCCTTTTATTTGAAGACCGGGTTGCAATCTGTCAATTGAATACAAACCATCGACATCGAATTTAGACAACAACCTTTGGAACCCATTTAAGCATGATGCTAACGGGTTTGCCAAGTGTTGAAAACCATTTTGAAGTTGTGTCAATTCGATGTAAAGATGTTGAGTTCCAACGAGGGCTTGAAACCGGTGTTTCATTTGAAAACAGCGCTCGTGGAATCAACGAAGATTTAAAATTCCTTTTGATTTTCCCTTGATTTTTGAAACTCGGTGTTTCATTTGAATTTTTAAATCTTGTCAATGAAGAAAATTTCCATTTATTGTTACCATTTGAAGTATCATTCTGGAAATTCGTTTTTGAAGCGTTTGACAATCTTCCATTGTTTTTGTTTTTCAAAGCCAAGTCATTCTTGTTTTGCAGTGAAAACATTTCTGATTTGGAATATTTGAAAGTTTTCAAATGACTTTGTTTTGGTCTCCACACTTGTTTTAAAATTAAAATAAAACCAAAAACAACCGGTGTAAAACAAGAGTGTGGATCAAAAACTTGATTCTTTCCCTTTAAAGTTCTTGTCTTAAAACTCTTTTGAGAAGTAGATGCTTCAAAAGTTTGAGATTAATTAGCCTCCACACTTGTTTTACCGGTGAAAAACAAGAATAAGTTGTTTCAAAAGATTGATGCTTTGCATTTGAAACTTTTTTCTTAAAACCCTTTTGAGGAGTAAGTGTTTCAAAACTTTGAGAATTCTTAGAAAACTTCCTATCTTTTTGCAAAGAATAGGTTGTAAACTGAGAAACCCTTCTTGAAAATGGTTTTGAGGATTCACCCATGTGAACCTTTGCTGAAACACTTTCTCTAGGTTTTGAAGATTTTAAAACATTGGTTTCCCTCCTTTTTCGATTAAGAGAATCAAACTTTACTTTCAAAGCATTATACAAAGTTATCAACTCATGATATTCTTAGTGAACAATAACTAATCTCATGTGATGCCAATTTTGATATCCAAATATGGCAATTTGTTTTAACAAGCTAATCTTTATTCTTTTTTAGGGCAAGAACAGTGCAGTGACTGTTTTGACAAACTCTTTTGCATATCAACTGAGTAGTAAACCATGATATTTGAAATAGAGAGTTTATCAACAATTATCAGCTGGTGGTTTTCCCCAAAATTGAAAGTTTAAATAAACTTAGTTTTCACATACTTTCCTTTTTAGTATTCTAATATGATTCTCAAATGATTAAATTCTTTTCAAAAATTGATCATTTATCTCAGCCTTTAGAATCATCAATCTTACGAGCCAATTGTCGTTCAAGAACAACTTTAGTTTTTTCAATGTTTTTTCAAATACACGCCTCAAATTAAGCATTCTGTTGGACAATTCAAAACATGACAGGCATTAAAATCTTTTGTTTGTTGAGTTAAAACCTTTTCCAGCTCATCAATCTTTATTTGAAAAACACTTGTTTTGTTTTCAAAAAGATGTTGTTTCTCCCCCGGTGACTTTTTGAAAAATTCAATCTTTTCCTAAATATTACTGAACTTTGTTTCAGCAAATTCAAACAATTGAGACTTCAAATTTTCTGCCTCGATTTGTGTTGACATTTCGAAGTTTTTTAGATTGAAGCCCGCTGACTTTTTGATTGAAACAAACATCAAGTTTTGTAAGTTCAACTTCAAGTTGTTCATTCTCCTTAATAATGACGCCACTACACTCGATATTCCAACTCAATGTTATGTTAGTTTCAATTTTCAATCAAAATTGGTCCTTAACTTTGACTTCATCGACATTGATAAGTCTCTCAACCTTTGACCTTTGAACCTATTCAAAACAAATCCTTTATAAGTCTGTTTAAAGACATTCTCGAGTTGTAATGATGCCATAAAATTCTCATTTTTTGCACTGTTTCAAAGAATTAATTTCTTGAGGACTTGTGTTTGAAGTTGCGGATTTCAAAAGCGAACACTCTTTGCCTTAAATTTTCACAAACTTTTCCCCATCAACATTCTTTTTGACAATCCCTGTGAGACCATTCAAATGCATCATACAAACCGTGATCACAGCTGTAGTTAACCTCTCATTTAAACATCTTTTGACTCTTTTGAAATCTTTTAATTTATCTGTAAAATACTTAAATCTTATTACCACACAAGAAGTTATGACAAGAATGCTTGATATCTTCAGCTAGGATGCTTCCAAGAGTCAATTTCTTATTAAAATGCTCTTTTGTTTGAAAGTTTCATAAAGATCATTTTCCCCACTGAAACAAAAACACGTTCATTTTCTTTGACACATCCTTTTTAAAATCGATTCTTTTCTGAAAGAGTATAAAATTGAAATACAACTTTTGAACAATTGGATTCATTTCTTTTTCATCTCTTTTACAACTCTTTTGAATTTTTTTTGGGTAAAGGGTTTCCCCGGTAAATGTATTACACCAAAAAATCGTTGAAGTACAAAGGATAAGGGTGAGGTCCCTTATCTCAGTCCAAAAGTGGACACTTACAAGCAATAAAAGTGCTACTAACCTAACCTCAACATAAGAATGACAAACCATTCTTATGACTAATAAAGAAAGTAAAAACCATACTTCCTACTACAACTATGTATGCAGAAAAATAATGATCCAAAAAAAACCATTAGCTCCAATAATCAAAGACTTGAGCCTCCAATCCGCCATAGACTTCCAATCGTCATCAAGAACTAAATCCTTGACACACGAACTACTTTGACTTCCAATAGCGTTACAGCTAACTTCCAAATGGTCATCATATCACAGCAAAATATGAGTCGAATACGATTAGGCCATCAATTCCGACATAAACTTCCAATCGTCTTCATTCCACCAATCCAATGCAGCAACCATTATTAATATCCAAGATTGTATAATAATAACCTTGATAAGAATTCAGCCCAACATAGCACGGAACTGATAGAGCAAATTCATGCTATTAATATAGCAACTTCCAAATGGCTAGTAATCACACACCTTAAGAAGACACAATCAATAAATAACCCCCAAAATAGAGATTACAAGCAATACAATGCATATATTGGAAGTCCCTAAGATAAAACAACCCATGTTTTAAACAAGATTAAAACTAGCCAAAGATAACCAAACCAGTCCAACAGAAAAACAAATCAACCATGCAGTAGCACGCACAGATCACATGTACACCTTAATCCATCTAAACTAAATTTAGAATTGACGTACAAACAGATCACATATGCAATGTGACTAATTTGATAGCAGATTAATCAAACAGTAACACCATACTTCAGCACACGAGCAGTCACAATCACCAGCACCACCATAGTTAGCAGCAGATATAAGAAAACTTTAAAATTAGGGTTTCAAGCGCAACAGTACATCGAGCCCTAACCAATAACCAATGATAAGACACAATCCTAAAATTGTGTTCGAAACAGATTCATTAAAACAAGGTAACCAAGGAATACCACTTCCATCTCAGCAATACGTACCAAAGTACCACAGCATCCAAAAATACAAAACCTTAATAATAGTGTTTTAATAATAGAATTTTACCTTAAACACCACTACTAAGAATAGAACTGAACACAACACAACCAAACAAGCATACATACCAATATCAGATGCTACTAGTAACCACCAAATCAAAAGGATCGATTAAAAGCAAGAGGAGCCTTAAAAATTAGGGTTTCACATTACGAATCAGTCTTAATCCAGTCCCGATCCGATGCAGCAATTATTGTTAATTATGATAGAATGCAGCCCAAGCGTAACACATATCTGATAAGAAACAATCTAGGGTTTTTTTAAAAAGGATACCCTAACAAACTTGAACTTCCAAACTCTCAAACCCACGGACAGTAATAACAACCCACTTAATAGATTAATACTTCCAGGATATACATCAATCAGATAATAAACCAAACCCTAAAGATTTAGGGTTTCGTTATATGAAAATGGATCATGAAACCAAACCAAGATCAGCAGCAGTAATTAAATAAATCAATGATAAATCACAAGGATAAATCAATGATAAAACATGATTAAGCCCTCGATCAAAACCCCACAGCAACAAGACGTACCCTAATAAAAAGATCGTTATCATGACTATTCACAACCACGTTCACACCAAAAAAAAATAAAAAAAAAAACAGACGATTAACAAATTGATAATTGATAAAGGATAGAGGGTAAAACGTTTTCGCAACAGGTTTTTATGAAGATTCCTTTTAAGGTGTAGGAAAGATTAAGCATAGGCCGCCACCCCCATGAATAAAAACAACCCTAAAACACGTATTGCATACCCAAGAAATGATATGGATCATTTAAAGGTAGAGAGGACGTTTTAAGGATTAGTTTTTAGCCGAAAATATAAAAGGGGGTGGTGGCCGGAAATCTCCATCCCTAGAGAGAGTTTTTAGGGTTTTTTTAGGGTTTAGGGTTTCAACCTTTGGAAAATATTTTCCATTTCATTCAAATCCACAAGCATTGGATTTGCACTAGGCATTGATGCCATGCTTGGTTTTGTCTTAGAAGAAAATTCTTCAGAAGATATTTTTGAAACAAAAGATATACAAGATGATGGAAAATATGTTTGTTCAGCAGAAAGATCTTTTTGAGGAACAAAATTGTCATAAAGTTTGTTCAATTTTCCGTAATCGATTGGTTGTATCTTTAACTCTTGAACTTTTTCATCTTTTTGAAACTCATTCATTTTTAATTGACTCTTTTCAGCATCCTCAAGAGTTTCCTCAGAATCAAACACATGCAGTTGTTTATTTTTATCACAAAGTTCATAAGCACGATACAACTTAGGAATTTTAGCATAAGCTTGTGAAAGAACATATGGACCGTTATATCCTAAACCCGACTTATGTAAGTTGTCCCGAAAAGCTTTTGTTACACATTTGTAAGCAAGAACCGAAGTGATTCGTTGATTGCCCTTTTACAAACAACATTTTCAAGGATCTTGATTATAGCGTGTAACTAAAGAATATCTCATGATAATTTTCCTCTTTGTTACTTTGTGTTTGATTGAAAATCCTTTGTGTCTTTGATATTCCTCTTTTTTTCTCTTTATAATCCTTGACAATCTGAACTCTAATTTATCTCATAGTTATTTCTAGATCTTCGAATGATAACTCGATAACATACAAATTGAGACTGTGCTATGTCGATTTATAACTTAATGGGCCCGTATCATCAGCCTCAAGAAAATCGTTGAGATAATTATTATGCTTGTTAATACCTTCCAAAATCCGAACCCTTTCCTTATACATCTCAATCGACTAGGTGCAAATTTGTGTATGTTGTATGGAGACTTTTGAGGGCAAATGTGTTGTTTTATCAGCTTTCCAGAGCTAACGTCTTATTTTCCCTTGTTTGATCCTATTTTCCCTATTTATCACGATGATCCCAAGTAATTTTCAACACAAACCCAAAAATTCAATCCAAATTATCACTTAAACCAAATCACGCACAAACTTTATGATCCACACAAACTATTAATTCAACACAAATCAAATCGTTCACAAATATCATAGTTTTCTCAGAAGAGTCAATTGAAAAGGAATCAAGATTACGATAAAACCGTAATTGATCAATTTTAAGAGGAGATGCGGAACATTCTTTGCTAAAAAGACAAATAATGACCAAAAATACATAAAAATGCATTGTATATGTGTATTTCATGAATTGTGTCCTGCAGGTATGGATATATCACAAAATGGACAAATACAAAGTAAAACGGACAAAACCGAGCACGGGAATGGAAAGAGTGCAAGAAAACGAAGCCAAAGCCGTAACCATCTTAAATGGGCCAAACCCGTACCCACTTAATGGGCCGGGTCAGCCCATTTACACCTTAGCCTTACTTAAAATCAAACTAGCCTTAAACTATTTACACCAAGTCCAAAATCCATATCCTGGCCCAATCCTATTAAAAGCCTAAAAAACTAATAAAAGTCTAAACCCGGTCAAAGCCCAAGTCTTATAAACACGGGTCAAATCCAAATGAATTACTGTAGATCTTCTTATTCCCTCCTATTTTTACACTCAACAACGCACCAGGGTAAATCAATCCACTTCCACGCATCTTAAGTGCTTCTAGAAGATTTAGCTGACACCTCTAACACCCTCTATGTCCACGCTGGCAATCCCCTATGCTGTGATTGGTTGAGAAATGTGGCACATGATCAAATGGATGAGATTAATGGATATGAGGCGGTTTAGATTAAAGGGACGAGATTAAAGGAATGGAGGAGCATCTCAGGCTCTAGATCCTTCTGCTCATGGCTAGTGAGACCGTAGGGTTGCATACAGAGTCATTCTCCTAAAGATTTTATTTATGTCTTTTGAATTGTTTGATATTTGATTGTTCATTGGATGTTTAGACTTTTGGATTATGCTTCCTTGTGGTATGACTTTGCTATCATAATGCAAGACTCTTTTATCTTGTGTTAGATATTGTCATGACACATTGTGTCTCATTTGTTTAACTATTTCATTTAGTTCTCTCTATTGTTGACACCATTGTGTTGTGATGATATCCATGATGTTACGCCTCGTGTTTCCGCCTAGGCGGGGTGTGACAGATTGGTATCAGAGCCTTTGGTTATAGAGAAGTAGGTGGTTGAGCCTAGACTATAACCTAGGAGTCCTTCACGTAGATGCATGTTAGGGCTTAAGCGTTTAGTAGTATAACTAGTATGCGTTTTCCCCTTAATTACATGATTTTATTTCTTAGTTTTGTTAATTTTCTTCTTGCTATTTCGATTGCCTTTATCTGATTTAGTGTGCCTTATCTCTTGATAAATTAGCTATGCCTCCTCACCTTCATAGGAAGTTCCGCATGGGGGTTGCCATTGCAACAAGATGTAGGGGATACTATAAACCAGGAACAAGGGCTTGGGTAAACCGGGGTAGCCGCAAGATCCGTATACCGGTTGACATGTACCCATGCAGAGTTGAAGAGAGGTTGACCATAAAATTAGTTAAGGGAGAAGAGGTATTAAAGATTGAAACAACAGTGACTGCTAAAGATGGTACAATTACCAAATTTCCAGGAAAATTCCCAGGATACAAACCAACCAAGGGAGAAGAAGAAATTCTTAAGTTAAGATCAGTCTGGGAGAAAGTAAATTATGACATATCCGACAGTGATTCAGATCTGGAGTCCACGGCTAGGAGTGGACCTAGGGACAGTGAGATGGAAGATACGGGTGGTAGTGGAATTCGAATCAATGCGTGATTGCCCGCCTCTTTATGTGTTTTAAGATTTTAGGATTTTGAGATTGTTCGTCTTTGGTTTGGAATTTTATTAGGAATATTGCTTTTGAATATTGGATTTCGTTGGATTATTTTAATAATATGATTTAAGTGATTTTGAGTCATTTTCCGTATGTGGTGATTTGTTGATGTGATCTATGTGTTATGTGTTTTGTTGGCATTGAGAAGTGTGGTCATAGGAGGGAGTACACTTGTGAAAGGGGGCATCTATAATTATGGTGGCCAACATAATTATACATGCGCCACAACACAAGTGGACTTGCAAGTATGATTACGCGGATTTGATGTCAACATGTTGTTTGGTTGATTATGTATGTATATGTATATATATAGTTATGATTGTATATTGATAGAATGGTCGGTTTAGAAACCTTTCCCCTCTCATCTAATGTGCGTTAATACTATCTTAATCAGAATGGTTCGAACACGGACTAACGACAACGAAAATGGGCAACCCGACATCGCTGCCATCATTGCGCAGCAATTGCAAAATATCATTCCCCAGATCGTCACTCAAGTGACAAACAACGTGAACAACGGAAATAACAATAACAACAACGGGAACAACAATAACAACAATGGAAATAACAACAACAACAATGGGAATGGTGGGAACAATGGGTGTTCCTACAAGGGATTTCAGGCATGCGGCCCTAAGGAGTATGACGGAAAGGGAGGTGCGATAGCACTTACCCGCTGGATCGAGAAGATGGAGAATGTACTTGACAATAGTGGGTGTTCTGAGAATCAAAAGGTGAAGTATGCTGCCAGTTCGTTTGTTAACAAGGCACTGACATGGTGGAACACTCAAATCCAGGCAAGAGGCCGTGAAGCGGCAATTGGTATGACCTGGAATGATTTTAAGGCTCTGTTGGTGGAGGAATTTTGTCCAAGTAATGAAATGGAGAGGTTGGAGAATGAATTTTGGAATCACAAGATGGTAGGAGCCAACCATGCAGCTTACACGGATCGGTTCCATGAACTGGCCAAGCTGGTTCCACATCTGGTGACACCTGAGTCGGCACGCATCAAGAGGTATGTAGCGGGATTGGCGCCTGAGATTAGGGGAATGCTCAAGGCGACTCAGCCAACAACTATCCAGAATGCAATTCTGAGAGCTGGTATACTTACCGACGAGGCTATTAGCTGTGGTACCTTGTCAAAGAGTAATGAGAAGAGGAAGGCAGTGGAAGAGACTGGTAAATCTGGAGGGTCGTGGAGGGATAAAAAGAAGGC
>BQNB010105488.1:0-23592 GCA_026074375.1 Tanacetum coccineum
TTTGTGTGTGTCTTTTTCTTGCTAGCTTCTTACTAGCATTTTTTAATAAAATTTCTAATTGCCGTTCAAAAAAAAAATATGATACCCTATTTCAAGACTTATCAAATTATCATACTCGTTGTCTTTTGAAAAACATAAATTATGCTTCCGCTATATTTTACTTATGCTTCCGCAAATGTTTACTTTCTTTTAAATCTTGTAAAACTTATCTATTTTTAAATAATGCAACGAGTTATGATTTTCAAAACGTCCTTTAGTAGTCGTTCTCTTGTGCCTTGTGTTCGAAGTATGATGACGTTACGCCTTCGGACACGTATTCCGTCCAGGTCCCGTCTGGGGGTGTGACAATTAAACACTGATTTTAATACCTTATAATTATCATATAGTTACTAAATTAGTTACCCCAAGGGCTGATTAAAAATTAATTCCGAATCGAACCAAAAAACGCAATTTAGGCCATTTTACACGTACCCGATAACGAAAACAATTAAAGTACGCATAACAAATGGCTATGGGGTCAAAAATCACAGATCATAAGACCCCTTAAGGGTTTATTTAGAAAAATAAGCCCTAGGGGTTGTTTTAATAAATATCTTTGAATCCATAAAAAAACACGCGTTTTTAGCCATTTTTACGCATACATGATAATCATATGACATCATATGATGGCTCGTGATACCACTGTTGGTGATTTGATAATGAAATAACATATTATTAACAATTAAACGCAGCGGATAAATCACTAATCAACAGATCCATAGAGTCATATGATTAATCAAATAAATAACAACGATTATTACCTTTGCAGTGTGATCGGTAGAATCAAAGAACAACCTTCTCTTGCCCACGATCTATCTAAGAATTCAAGTGACCAAAGTAGCTCACCTCTATAAATATCCACACTACACTTCACCGTATACCTTTTGGATGCTAGTCCTTAAACCCGTAACCTTGGATTAGACTTTGAATGAACAAGAAACAAAGTGATTAATCAAGAAAACAAAAACTCTCGTTGGGGCATGGGTTTTAAAGAGGAAAAGAAAAGAGAGATTTTGGTAAATTATAATCAAATAAATGAGGAGTTAATCCCATATTTATTGATTAAAATCTTGACCAAATCATAAGAAGATATCAATCAATATATAACATAAAATTGATCTTATTCCCTCCCTAAATCACCTCTATAGGCCGGCCCCATTTGGGCTTCAAATGGGCCTCCCATTTGTTTTCCATGTCCAATAAACTAAATACATTACTTAGTTATTATAAGCCTAATATTGATCCCGAGTTACATAGTTTATTTATATACCGTGAATACAATAAGCACGCTATATATAGTGGCACCTCAGTGTATATGTGTGTGACCCCATAGGCTTACATGTGTCCAGTCATACATTATTTATTATGACATGAGCATACTCCAACAAAATCAACACCTTCTAAATCACGAACATAACAGGTGTGTTTTTGAAATGCAACTTCGAGATTAGAGTCACAGAATTAATCCACTGAAAATAAGTTATAGCCTAACCCCTCCAAATAATAAACTCAAGAAATAGTGACATTTCCTATCTGATAATCCCCATAGCCTTTGATTTCTGCAACATGATCATTCCTGAATTTGACCATACCTATGAATTTGCTAACAAAGTTGATGAGCTGAGAGCGCTGCCTGGTCATGTGCTTGGAGCAGCCAGAGTCCAGGTACCAGAGGACGATTTGAACGACCTGAAATAGACACGAGAAGAAAATGGAGCAGTAAAAACATTGTATCCCTAATTTTTGTTGGGTTCCGAGTTGTTAGAAATCTTAGATTCTACATTCTTAGATTTACTACTCGAACCAAAATTGGTTATTTCCTTAAGTTTCCTTGAAGTGCGACTACGGGGTGGAGTTTTCTTAACTACTGTTGTTAAATTTGTTGTCTTAGGAGGCACTACTGTAGTGGAGGTGAACCTAGTTAAAGGGCACGTATTTCCATTTATAGTGAAGGCCCGACCTGTAGGTTTCCAACTATATCTAACATTAGTGAAAACTTTACCCGTAGGTTTCTAAACTTTCTTCTTTTTGCTCTTTACAGACTTAGATTTAATACACACATTCATATCATTAACATAATCAAGAACACACAAATCATGAATTGCATCAAACATACATTCATTCCATGTAGCATAAATAAGTTCAGAATTCACATTTAAAACAGAATGCTTAACATTTGCATTACAGACAAGTTCAGAGGCACAATTCTTTTTATTTAAACTAGGTTTAACACTCCTAAGGTGATCTTCTACTTTATTCTTCTTGTTGCTATAGGTTGGTCATGAGATCCTATTTTTCTTTGTATTGTCTTGAGGCTTTGATCTGCTAGCACTAGTAGAACTGATTACTCCTATAGAAGGCAATAAAGGTTTGTTAGAATCCTTAGTTTTGCAAGAGTCTACCTGTTTATGTGTGTTACATGATGAGGTATCAGGTTCTGCAAACCTAACTTTTTTGATTGTGCTTATTGGTGTTACTGCAATCAGCTTCTCACTTTTTATGCTAGAACTAGGGCATGTATCTCTAACATAAACTAGCAATTCCTAAACTCATGTGGTAAACTTACAGGCAGAGTCTAAGTCACTATCTAAAGGCCTTAAAGCTCTAGCATGTTCCACTATTTCACGAAGAGTGTCAACATGTTCCTGTATGTATTTTAGATAGTCTACATCAGCTTCCCTATTTCTTAGCAACATAGGAGAAAGAGATTCTAAATTTAGCTTATACATCCCTAGGGCAAGTACTTTGGATATATTTGCAGATTTATCACCTTCAGACACACCTTTTCTTTTCAAAGTGACAATGTGGTCTTTCAAGTTACTGATTGAGTTGTTTTTCGCTTCTAACTAAGCTTTCAATTCATTTATTTCAAAAATTACAGGAAATTCAGGAGTATCCTAATTGTTGCGTGGTTGGCTATTCTGAAAACTTTCTTTGTATTGTTGCACTTTGATTTCAAGAGAAATACATCTGTTTTCCATTCTGGCACATCGTTTTGAAAGTTCATCATAAACAACCTTTTCAACCATTTCATTCTTTTTCGAAAGCTCAGCTTAAAGTTCTAAATTCTCCTTATATTCATCTAAATAACTCTTTTCCATGTGTTTATAATCAGCAATGGCAGCAAGAGTATTCACAGCAGTATGCACAAGATCTTGAGATATAATAAGCTCTAATAAATGATCATTTTCTAGCAACAATTCTTTCTCCTTTATCTCAAAAGTTTTCCTTTCTACAGAACATTTGGCAGCCTCAGTTTCTATTTGTGTAAAAACTTCTTTCATATCAGTAATTTCTTTATGAAGACCTTGATCAAACATGTGAAAATACTCTTTTATAGTTTTAACAAAAGGTGTGACATCTTTTTCAAAAGCTTTCCGAATGTGTTCAAATCCCCATGAACCCTCATTCTGACAAGTTACCTTGGTACGGACAGTTACCATATTTTCAAAATCATTCACATGACTTCTCATTTTATTAAAACTATCTTTAACCAAACTAATTGTAGGAAGTTCACGAGGAATTTTCTTTAGAACTGGTTCAGGTTAAACCGGTGGTATTTCAGAAATGGGTTTTTAAATAGGTAACCAAAATGCATGTTCTGCATAAAGTTGTTTTTGAGGCACAAAATGCTTAAAAAATGTTCAGAAAATTATTTATTCAATGCAACATAATCAATAGGTGCAATGTTAACTTTCTTTTCTTTCACAATAGGATCATTTTGTTTAGCATGCATCTTTAATCTACTCTCTTCAGCCAATTCTAATGTTTCCTTAGTATCAATGACAGATAATGCAGCAGGCTTTACAATTGTATAACCACAATATAAAGCAGGTACTTTTCTTTGAGCTTGAGACAAATATAAAGGATTTTGATAACCAAGTGCTATTTTGTGAGTTTCATTGTAAAAAGCTTGAGGTTTTGAAAACATATGCATTGTTTGTGTTAATTGACCCATTTTGTAAATCACATTATCTAAAGCCTTCTTTTGCTTTTCTAATTCAATAATCTCATCGAGATATTTATCCTCTTTTGCCTTAGATTTCATTTTCAAAACATCAACCGTTGTTGACAAAGTCTTATGACTTTCAACGGTTGCATTAAGTTGTTGTTTTAATGAGTGAATCTAATTTTTAAAATCCGCAACTTTTGCATTTTTATCAACAATAACCTTTCGCAATTGACCATCAATATACTTTTCTCTATCATTTAAATCAAATTGATGTCTTTCTTCGAAAAGTTTGATTTTTTCCTTATATCTTTCAAGCTCAGTCGTTAATGACTCATTTAGTATTTATTTTCTTTATCTACCTCATTACATTTAGCCACTTGATTATTCATCTCTTCAATCATAGACATTATCATTTCTTCTTATTGTACAGAAGACGAAGTATCTTGAACAACTGTATTTTTAGTTTCTTTTAGATATTATTCATATGAAATCATGTTACTATCACTTGTTATGTTAATATCTGTATCATTATTAAAAATTGGTTGTTCAGAATACTGTATCTCTTGCACATTTTGATCAATCACATGATTATCAAGATAATTGTCATGAATTGGTACCTCTAAGAGAGTTGTTGAATCATATGGGGAGAGCTTAGCCATAAGGACATCACTTGCAGATGGAGCCTCATCATAGTCAGAGTTAAAAGCATCCAGATCATCAGTTTGAAAAGTTGTTGGAGTGGGAATTTCTTAAGACTGTTGGCCTGTAGTAACTATATCCCCATATCTGCTAAGAATGCCATCTGTTCCTCATCCAAGACAACTCCTAATTCTAAAGCCTCGGTAAGCATCACCTTCTCTTTGAACCATGTTGAATTCCTAGGCCTTTTAGGTTTGGTGCACTGTCTTGCCATGTGGCCTTCCTCTTGACGGTTGTAGCAGCGAATAACCTTTGCCTGACCTACTATGTTAGTTCTGCCAGTTTTGTTAACCCTTGTAGCTGTAACATTACTCCTAGCACCACTGCCTGCATACCCTTGATTTTGTATCCCCTGAACAGTCTGTACTTGAACTCTTCCATCTTGGATAGTTGCCTGATTCCTTGGGTTTGCTGAGGTTCTAAGTTGGTTGTTGGTTAGTGGGTATCGAGAAGTAAATGCGGTGCTAATGAAAGTCATTGCCTTGTTGAGACTGACAATTGGATCATTAGAAGGTAGAAATGATGGGACAACAAGTCCTGAATCCATTAGAGGAAATGATGCTTATGATGGTTGATGAACATCAGGTGCGTGGTAGGATTTATGATGAACCACAAAAGAATGATTAGCAACCGGTGCCTGGGAAGAATGTTGCTGAACCATGGGTACATCATACAATTGATGTGATGCAAGAGGTGAGACTTGTTGCTGAGATGCAAAAGGTGAAAGTTGTTGATGATACTGAGTCTGACTGGAGTAAGATGGAGAGGAGTTGTATGTGTTAGCCACCAATGCCAAAAGATTCGGGAATCATTCCTTCATTATACGTACTTCTTCTGCATGAGCTTCGTGTTGTCTCAAATAAGCGTACAATTGGTCAAAATTGGGGTTATTCAAGTCCTTGACTAGCTTCACATCCGTAACAAATTTACTCCACTCAGGCTGAAGATGATTGATAAACTTTGTATTTACTTGAATTGGTCTCATTATCATTCTAATGGTGTGCATATTATTTATCAGTTGTGCAAACCTCAAGTGGTACAAATGAATAGTATCTCTAAGCACTGAGGTAAACATGTCAAACTCATCATACAACTTTGACTCTCCCTCTTGCAACAAGATCTCAAAGCCTTCAGTGAGTAACTTAACTCTATCCCAAATGTGTTTGGCTTCTTCATGATGATTCACCAGTATATAGATATCTTGTGGCAAGCCTTATAGAACAATGTTTGTAGCTTTAATGTCACAGGCTTCACGAATCTTTTCAGCATCTGTGAGCTCATCATATCTTCTATCTCTTATAGTTGCAAGTGTAGTTTCTGTTCCAGCGTCTGTTACTGTTCCATATTTGAAAGGTCCATTGAGAACGGAGTCAACGAGTAGATTTACGTTTTCCTTTCCTTTGATGTAAAGTAGGATAAGGATTTCCCAAGAACTGTACTGAGTCTTGTCAAGCATGGGGGACGGTTGTCAGCCCTTGCTACAATCACATTCTCTGCCAATGATAAACTCATCTTGAAATGATGGATGTGTGAGATGAAATGATTAGATCAATTCAATGATTAATGAGAATTGTGTTTAATTGATGTTGTTTTGATTATTCTTGATTTGTGTTTTTGTTAATGATTACTTGTTTGTTAAGTTATTTGGATAAAATGTGTGGTTTATCAGTCAAAATGTTGGATAAACTGCGAGATTTACTAAGACAAATCATTGAAAGACTGTACTCAAACCGCTAGAATATTGATGCCAAACCTCTAGATGAACTTAGCTCAAATTGCTAGAAGAACAAGACAAATCGCTACTTTTGCAATTTGGATCAAATCGCTACTTTTGCAAATTGGATCAAATCGCTACTTTTGTAAATCTACTCAAATCGCTACTTTTGCCAATCTGCTTAAATCGCTACTTTTGCCAATTAGTTCAAATCGCTACTTTTGCCAGTCAGGTCAAATCGCTACTTTTGCCAATCAGGTCATATCGCTAGAAAAGTAGTATGCAATTTAAGATCAAATCGCTAAACGAACACGCCAAATCGCTAATTTTACGTAAAAGTACAAACGAACACAAAACACTAAAAACACCTAAAACACATAATTATTAACGTTTTTTTCTTGAAACTTTTTGCAAAACTAACTAGGTTTAGGCTATATCTATCATAAAAACATAAACTTTAACATTTTAAACATCAAAATATATATCACTTTAATTTTTAGGTTTAGGCTGATATCGTCATAAAAAGCTGTGACTTTAACTCATTTTTGAATTCATAAATATAATATCACTTTAATTTTTGAGTTATATAGCTTCAAAAACTCACAAAATTTTGCAATGATTTTACCAAGATCATCTGCACACAATTAATGAGTGTAATTTTTATACCTTTTTCGGTGGGTATTACCTATAATCATGCAAAATGCTTAATCGTTCCTTTTTGCATTTTTAGCACTTGGAAGACATTTGGAGGAAATACACATGACTTGGGCTTTATTTTAGAAGAAACAAGACAAGATTGCAACTATACACAACGTAAGGCTGAAAGATTTGTTTACATAATGGTGGAGATTGCGTCAGGATTGGTTGCGAGCCATCTGGTATGATCAAGCGGAACCGTGTCAGAAGTTTTGTGACGGCGTCTTAGACTATAGCAGTCTTAAAGAAGCTTAGATGATTCTACGGCGCACGGCCTCAGGATTTATCGCGACGCGTCGCGGTTCCTTTTCTTATATATACAAACTTGAATTAGGGTTTTGTTTAATATTAGGAGTGGAGTTTGGTAGAGAATGATTTGTAGCTGACCTTGGGAGTTTTTAGGGTTTCCCAACCCTTTTGTACCTTCCCTACTTGCTTGTTTCAATATAGTGAAGTTCTTTTATCCTTTAATCTTTCAATATGTCTTATTGTTTGATTGGTTATTGTGCTTTGCTTATTAACATGCTAGGCTAGATCTCATTAGTGTTTGCTTATGAATGCTGTGATTTGGTATGTAGATCCTAATCATATTGCTTCTTGATTGATGTGTATGCATGTTTAGACTCTATTTGATCCATAGTTATCTTAAGTGTATCAAGTTAGAGCGCATGATTTTGTATGAAAGGATTCATCGGTAATGTCTTATACTACCCTTACCATCTATGGAATTATCTCTGTAGTATTTTAATGTCGTCTATCTCCCTAGGGGCCTTGTAACAATCTTCATACTACCTTACATTGTTTCCCTAGCAAGGTATCACATAGACGGTGTTTCGTGTAATTGTCATGCTTCTCGGTAAATACTTACACATTACATCACAAGTGTGGACAAGGCATATTAGTTAGGAGAGCATACTAAGGATCATGCCTGATTAAGTAAACACTTCTTCTTGTATTCATTTTGTTTTTAAACCGAATTCTCCACATTAGATTAGTTTAATTATCAGATAATTAGTTAAAACAAACCCCTTTCAAACTCGAGATTTAAATTGCTTTCATAAAATATAAAAATACAAAAATATTCTTCTTTCAGCCTGTAGACCTTAGTTATATCTAGTTTGAACCTTCACACGCTATTCCCCTAGAGAACGATAACAACCCCCGTGTCTTGCCTATACTACACTACAACGGTTAGGTACACTGCCTAAGGAGTTGTAAAACTTAATTAGAGTTTCACAACCCTTATCAAAGTTTTTGGCGCTGCTGCCGGGGAATAGTATAGGTTTCGGATTTTATTTAGCTTAGGTCTACTTTCTTGAATCCTTTCAAGTGAGATTTTAATTTCTTGTTAGTAGCTTTATTGTAGTCTATCTTTTCTTTGTGCCCTTTGTTTTGTAAATCTTTTCGTTGACCTCCATGGAAAACGAAAGTCCGCGACGTACCTTAGGAGATTACTCCAAACCTAGCCACGAGGGCTACCGAAACACCATTGAGATCCCCGATGGGAACAATGTGGTGCCTCTTCGATCCGACACCATCCGGTTGGTGCAAAATGGATTCTCATTCCACGGACTTGGTTCGAGGATCCAAATCAACACCTTATGGATTTCTTAAAACTTGTGGACTTACTTGACCTTAATGGTGATAATAGGGAAAGGACGCGCCTGCATTTATTTCAATTTTCCCTTCGAGATCAAGCTAGCAATTAGTTTGAGCGTCTTTCCACAGGATCCATCTTCACCTGGGAGGATCTCACAAATCGCTTCCTTTCTCAATTCTTTCCACCGGGAAGGACTTCTAAACTTTGCAATGACATCTTGACGTTCCAACAACACGAAGGTGAATCTCTCTCCAAAGAATGAACTCGTTTCAAGGACTTACTCTAAAAACTCCCTCATCATGGCATTGACCTTTGGATCCAAATCCAAATCTTTTATGACCATGTCAATCCCATCACAAGATGAACCATCAATCAAGCGGTCGGTGGTAAGTTACGTGATAGAAACGACGAAGAATCTTGGGCATTATTAGAGGACCTTACCCTTTATGACAACGAAAGTTGGAATGACCCAAGAGATTTTGCTAAACTGGTCAAGGTAATCTCTATGCCTCAAGATGTCCCGAGTACATCCGACCGTCATCTCATCAAGCTAGAAAATCAGATCCAATGCTTAATGGAAGCTCATCTTGCTCCTAACCAACCCATTCAAGTGAACAAAATCGCTTCATCATGCAAGATTTGTAGTGGTCCTCACAACACTCAATATTGCATGGAAAATCCCGAGCAAGCTTTTGTTGACTATGCATCTTTGTGTAGCAACGAAGTGGGAGGAAAGCCATTTACTAATAATCAAGGACCAAGAAACTTTAACAAAGCCACCAATGCTTAGAAGGATAACCCAAACTTCAATTGGGCAAGAACTCAAACCTTTGCAAGTCCACAAAAAGGCTCGTTTTCCACCTACTCTTCCAACACACAATATGGACCCTCAAACTATTAAACTAACCTTGAGAGGGTGCTGAATGATTTTGATTCTCATCAAGAAAAACAGTTGTCTAGCCTTGAGGCCCAATTCAAGCAACAACAAGATGATGTAATCAACAGAATCAACACATTATGGAAGATTGTTTTGGAAAGACTCGACAACATACCCACTCATGGCGTCACCAACGATACCGTTACTCACGTAAACGCTGTGTCCTGCGATAACTTAAAAGAGTGAGATGCCCTAAAATAAAGGAGTCATCAAGAGCCCATAAAAACTCCTTCCCCCAAAATACCAATAGCAATCATCCTTAGGAGAAAAAGATAGGAACTCGTCCTCCCCTAAAAGTGTTTATTTTGTTAACACAATAATTGTTGTAAAAAAGGAGGATGAACCTAGGGAACCCGAAACCTCGAAATTAATTAAAATCTGCCATTATGGTTCCAATCTAGCAAAAGACTTAAGTGATGAATCAATTGAACCCAAGGAAATAACCAATGATGTAGGCTTAAGTAACCTAGGAAACAATAATTTCAAGGATGGGATTGAAAAGGATAATGAATGGATTGAATACGAAGAACCACTTGACCTAGTTGACCTACATGATGAATTAATCTATGAATCAATAATTAAGGAAATGCCAAGGTGTTCATTGAATTATGATTTTAGAATTAAGAAGGGCGACCCTAATAATTTAAAATTTCCTTGCATGATGAAATGCCTCTTTCCAGACTCTTGATTTGACCAAAAATTAAAAACTTTACGGAAACGAATAACCGAGAGTGACCTTGTGTAACTCCTTGATAAACTGACATTTATACATTACCATTAGACCCTTGAAAGTACCATTACCATAAAATAGACTCTAATAGCTTTCCAACGATATAAGGAACTCATTCTAACTCCTTACGGTTTGGTTTTTACGTCAAAAACAAAATCAACAAGCTGCCAGGACCATCCAGCCGGGAGGCTAGATGGCCAGCCGGACGGCTGGCTAGGAGTCGGGCGGCTGAGAAGCCTTTCCGGGAGGCTCCCTGCACCTGCACGCACACCTAAACTCATTTTGTACACTTTATTACGAAAAACTAACCTCCCGAACTTGATATTACATAAAAATCTCCAGAATTCATCAAAACATTATAACACATCATTTTCATACTTGCTTGTGGTCTAAATGACCCAAAAACATGAACTTTATAGGTTTTACCAAACACCCCATTTTGACCCGTTTTACATCCTTGTTTTGACCTATTTATATAAGTTATATACTATAACCCCCAAGACAAAGACTTGACACTTTGACCTTAACAGTTTTTTACAAATCCATTAGTACACTTGGGGATTCAACCTGATTCAAGCGCGGCATCTTACTTAACGAATTGTCTAAAATCCACAAGTAGGCTGGCGTTGGCCAGCAGCGGCTGGTGTGGAGCCGGCCGGTGAGAAGCCTTTACGGCGGCTCATGCACCTGCATACACACCTAACTCATTTTGTACAACTTTCTTACCGAAAAACTAACCTCCCGAACTTGATATTACATAAAAATCTCCAGAATTCATCAAAACATTATAACACATCATTTTCATACTTGCTTGTGGTCTAAATGACCCAAAAACATGAACTTTATAGGTTTTACCAAACACCCCATTTTGACCCGTTTTACATCCTTGTTTTGACCTATTTATATACATTTATATATATAACCCCAAGAAAAGACTTGACACTTGACCTTAACATTTACAAACCATTAGAACACTTGGGGGATTCAACCTTGATTCAAGCTCGGCATCTACCTTAACGAATTGTCTAATATCCACAAGTACTTCCACGTATAAGACTTAATCCACGCATTACCTTCTTCCCTTGAACCTACAAAATATTAAACATCTAAACCGTAAGCTTTCGCTTAGTAAGTAACCCACGTTAATATATTATCATACACGGCATAATCAATTGCATACATACATATCATAACTAAATCACTTAACCATTAATCCATGTCATTTACTTACTTCCACACCAACTCTCAACATTTCAAACAAGCATCATAACCACATTTAATTATGCTAACACAACATGTCAGATAATGAATTTCTCACATACCTTGATTAGTTCCATGACTAAATCAAGCTCATCTTAACAATTACCTAATAAGCCTAGTTCAAACTTCATTTTCAAGTCTCTATATCCCTACACCTAAATACTCATTATTGGGGGCATTTAACCTACTCTTTAAAAGCAGTTTACGACACAACCTTCTAGACCTCGTAATTAAAAGCACGGAAAGCATATACTAGCACCTCACATAAGTGTTTGGATTCTCTCTTTCTCTCAGGTGTATAATGAATTATAACAATATGGGAAACGGGAAAATTAACACTCATTGCCTGTCATAGCATACAAATAACCATAGGCTTGGTAAAGGATCAAACCTCCACCGCTAGGCGCAAGTACTAGAAATTACTATCAAATAGGGCTTTAAAGGGTTATGATATGTAGGGTGTAGGTTAAACAGTAGCAGCAACGGATGGTAGATACACGGGCGTTGATAATTTAATTAACTACAGGAATACATGCTGAGGCATTGCTAAGCCAAGACTCGACTACTCTACGAATGGATAACGAACTAAACATACAAACTCTACATCAATCTCTTTCTTTTTCTTTTCTGTTTTTCTCTTTTTTTTGAATGATAAAAGATAATACATAACTTGGGGTTTATAACACACCCCTACACTTGAGTTTTTGCTAACTCATTACAATTTACTAATCTAATGACCCGAATTGAAAGGATCAACAAACATGGAGCGTATTGAGCTTTATTGGGGTTAACATGTAACTTCTTCCCCAGTTCTTCAATAGAGAAAAACTACCATGATTCCCAATCGTCCCAAAACTGTATTTACAAGGATAAATGACTCGACTTAGCAACTATGTACTCCTGCAATAATTGACTGGGTTTACAATAATGTACTAAAAGCGAGTACATACAAGGTAGGCTAAGGCAATTTGGGTGTAACAATTGGTTCAAGGGTGACAATGCTCTTCATTAACAATTCGAAATCCACTGGAAAATTACAAGAACCGTGAAAAGGATAGGCTCGGAGGGGTGTACTAGGGGTATCTTGCACTAAAAATGAGTGCGAAGCAAGGGTGTGGGATAGTTATATGATTGAGGTGACCATCATAACAATTACAGGTTTAAACACATGGGTTATCCTAGTGCCTCTTATCATTTGGCAAATCCTAATTCTCACTATGCGATCTCGAGATGCATCACAAAAACAAGTTCTAGAATTTAATACACTACCGGTACACTCATATAATTTTAAACCGATACCAATGCTCCAAAAAAGGCGACGAAACCACATATACACACCTATAACGATGGAATAGATACACACGATTGCTCACTCCTTAACTCGAGAAAGCTAAAGGTAAAATGATCTTGGGTATCAAAAATGGATACCCGAATTCCTATAGATCTAAAGGCGAGCCTCATATTTTTGGGGTGGAATTTTGAGGGTTTTTGTGCTAGTCATATAAATTCCTATCCATGAGACGCTAATAATACTCGGTTTTCGTCGGTATGTGTCATAAAAAATTTAATTTTGATTAAAATTACCGTCTATGCTATGTTTTGATATATACTCATTATTTTAAGGACAAAGCAAATGGCAATTGAAGAAATAGTTTCTAAGGCTTATTTCCCCCTACACTTAAGTTGAACATTGTCCCTAATGTTCTAAAAAGTACCCGTAAAACGAATAAAGGGAAAAGAAACTAGTACTCCCGTGGTTTGCTCAATAATGGAGAAGAAACATGCAATAACTGGTTAAATCGTCCTCCAAGAATCATCCTCCTGAAACTTCCTAAGAGCTTCCGGGTTTCTTCTCATCAAATATAACCTATATATACAACAAAACTTTTAGGGTTGACTCTATGAAAGCAGTAAAGATAGGATGAATGTGATGATATAATCAAGGTTTCTACAGGCTTATAAGAAAATTACAAATTTTTAGATATTGTACAAATCTTTTTTCAAAAATAATAGAAATTTTTTGATTTTTCACAAAACTAGAGGCGCGATGCCGTCAGGAAAATTCATGACACCGTCTCCAGCCACTGTGAAAATTTCACATACGTTTTTCTTGAAAAATTTCTTGCACGCGATTTTATTAGTTATTCCTTGTGTAAAACATTGCATAAAACCTGAGATTAATCATTACAATCATATGATTTGAAACTGACATGAATTAATCTAAATAATTTATTTTATTTGTTTGAAATGGTTCTTATAAACCGGATATTTTCCCCTACACTTATTTGATGAAAAATACCTTTGATTGCAATTAAGACGAAGTTAAAAACAAAGTAAAGCATGATCATAAATGATTCAAACATATAAGAATAAACAATAAAGAGTTAAAACACAAGACACTCCTAAATGCGGGAAATTAAATATTGGATTGCCTCCCAAAAAGAGCTTTTCTTTATTTTACGAGTCTTGTAGCTAGACTTGGAGTCACATGTTTAGGTGTCATGGAAATGATCCAAGTCGATGATCTCCCTTGCATTCTCTTTTTCATAAAGTTTTCTAGAGGTGGGGATTGATTGGAAGGTTTTTGTGAATTCTTCCCCATCCAGATCAATCAGCCTAATATTGGCATGTCATGCCCCGTCTCCATTCTTGGGTGGCTTATCCCAGTTGATTGGGTTATCTATTAAGTCCTCCGACTCCCACATGTTTCCCTTAAGGTTTATGGGTAGAGCCCCTAAGAATTCTACCATTCTTCTAAACACTAGGACATCCATAAAGGGATTGATCTCAGCATCTCTAGCTATTCCCATTCTCTAGGAAAATGACAGTTCATAAATTTTTTCCTAACATAGTAAGGGATTTGGGCACCTATACCATCTGAGCTAGGTCATGGTTTGTATGACTCTCTTTTACTTAATGTGGTCCAATAAGGTGCTTCCTCCTCACCTAGATTGATTTCCATTAATCCAAACACTGACCTAGCGATTCCTTCTCCGACTGCTATTTTGGATTTCCTACAATCTATCACTACGTTAGCGTTAGCTAGGAATCCTCTTCCTACTAGCAGAGGGGTTTTGGGGTCTTTTTTCATGTCAAGTATGTAAAAGTCATTTAAGAGTTTTAGTTTTCCAATCTGAACTTCCACATCCCTAACAATTCCAACGGGATAAGATTTGGTTCCATCTGCCAACCTGAAAACATGGTCAGTCTCTTCTAATAGTCTGATCTTAAGCTTTTTGAAGAGGTATAATGGAATTATGTTCACACATGATCCTAAATCAGCTAAGGTATCAAAAGGATTTAAGTCCCCTATTCTGCAAGGTAGAGTGAATAGTCTAGGGTCTTTTATTTTTGCAGGTATTTTGCCTTGGATGAACGCGAATCCATTCTTGCCAAGCTCTAAACTCTCTACGTATTTATCCAGTATTGCATTATATATTAGAGCATGAGCTAGAACTTCAAGAACCAGCAAGTTGAGATGTAAATCCTTGAACTCGTCTTCTATAGTCTGTTCTAGTTCTTTTGATTTTTGTGTTCCAATTTCCATAACCGTTTGCAGCTGGTCCTTTTTAGAATGGTTTGTTTTTTTGGAACACTTTTTGATAGCATTGATCGAATTAAGGGGATGAGATGAGCATTGGGGGTTTTCCGTTGGGTAAGAACGAGCATACGAAACTGGATTAGTAGAATTAACATTCAGTTTTAGGTTTTTAAGTGTATCACTCAGGAGTGCACCCGTTATTTGATTAGTGATGGCCTTCAAGAATGTGTTAATTTTATTGGTCATCTCGCCTTGTTGTTGTTTAAAATCGGCTTCAAACTTAGACAATCTAGCGTCTTAAGATGCCATGAAGTGAGATACCAATCCTTCGAGATTCGATGGATTACTAAAATTCTAAGGATTGTTGTTGAAGGAGCGGTTCGAGAATGAACCGTTTGGCTGAAAACGATTAGGTGGGTTTGAAAAAAAAATTAGAGAGTTTTGAGGCTGACTCTACCTAAGGTTTGGGTAACTTTTCCATGACGGATTATAGGTGTCACCAAGGTTGTTTTCCTCGGGCTTGAATGTGAACCACTTGCCTCCCTCTTCGTTGATACGCGAGGACACATAATCAACAAAAGCTTGCTCTGGATTTTCCATGCAATATTGAGTGTCGTGGGGACCAATAAAGATCTCACATGAAGAAGTGATTTTGTTCACTTGAACAGATTGCTTAGGAGCAAGATCAGCTTCCATCAAGCGTTGGACTTGATTTTTGAGCTCGACGAGATGACGATCAAATATACTCGGGACATCTTGAGGCAAAGAGATTTCCTTGACTAGTTTAGCAAAGTCCTTTGGGTTATTCTAACTCTCGTTGTCATAGAGGGCTAGGTCCTCTAATAGTGCCCAGGATTCTTCGACATTTTTGTCACGAAGCTTGCCACCGGCCAATTGATCGATGGTTCGTCTTGTACTGGGATTGACATGGTCATAAAAGATTTGGACTTGGAGCCACAGGTTGATGCCATGATGATGTACTTTTTGGAGTAAGTCCTTAAAACGAGTCCGTGCTTTAGAGAGAGACTCTCCTTGATGTTGTTGAAACATTAGGATGTCATTGCGGAGTTTTGCGGTTCTTCCCGATGGAAAGAACTGAGCAAGGAAATGAGTAGTAAGATCCTCCCATGTGGAGATGGATCATGCTGGAAGACGTTCAAGCCAGTTGCTAGCTTGATCTCGAAGAGAAAATTAAAATAAATGCAGGCGCGTCCTTTCCTTATTTTCAACATCAAGGTCAAGTGAGTCCACTAGTTTTAGAAAGTCCTTAAGATGTTTTGGAACCTCGGACCAAAGTCTGTGGAAAGAGCATCCGTTTTGCACCAACCGGATGGTGTCGGATCGCAAAGGCACCACATTGTTCCCTACGGGGAGCTCAATGGTGTTTCGATAGCCCTCGTGGCTAGGTTTGGAGTAATATCCAAGAGTGCAAATAGGATTTTCGTTTTCCATGGAGGTCAATGAAAATGAGTTATGAACAAATAACATGAAGAAAAGATAGACTACAAGAAAGCTAATTTACTGAAAATAAAATTCTCACTTGATAGAAATCAAGCGAGTAGACCTAAGTTAAATATTGATCGAAACCTAACTATTCCCCATGCAGCAGCACCAAAAACTTGATGCGGGTTTTGCAACTTGCAAGGAGTTTTACAATCCCCTAGGCAGAGTCCCTAACCGTTGTAGTGTAGTAAGGAAAGACTCAGGGGTTGTTATCATTCTCTAAGAGAATAGGTTGGGAAGGCTCGAACAAAATCTAATAGAGGTCTAAGTTGAGAGAAGATTCTTTTTGTATTTTTATATTTCTATAAAAGCAAGTAAAAATCATAGTTTGAGAGGTTGGTTGGTTTTTAACTAATTAAACTAATAATTAAATCTAAACTACTTTGGTGATAACTATATGGTAAACGAACGTCTTTAATTAATCATGCATTACTCCTTATTATGTTTCTCCAGATTATGTTGCTTTTTCACTCTTGTAATGATCTATGTAAGTATTTCTGATGACGTACCCTCCCCCTTCGGCTCGGAAGTCTCCTTTACGAAGCCCAAATAGGATCTTCTCCCAAATACACTACATAACCTTCGAATAGTTTTGAGTGGCGTAAAATCATCTTCGGGATGATTACCAGTATGGGAATCTGCCACGCGAAGCCCTACACCCTTCGCGGTGGGCCTTCGACGAAACTAAGGCAAAGGTCAGATAGTCAAACCTACGTTCTCCATCTCTATTGGGATCTTCCCGCCAAAATAGAGATCGTGGTATACAATCCCAGAATCATCCCTTAAATCGTGAGACACCCCCCACGATCACCGGCTTTGGTGCTAAGCCTCGTCCCATCTCATTTCTGCTACTATAAATAGATGGCAAAGGCTCCAGGTATGGCTAAGACTCTTACACACAGTTACTTACACTTTCATACTTTCTCAATACAAAAAGCACATACTTACTCTCACGCCAGAGGTGATTCGCAGGGTCCGTAGAAGAAGGGAAAGAGTAGTAGGGTTTGAGGAAACTCAAAATAAAGGGGAAAGCATGGTTGAAAGGAGCAGCGAAGGTGGAAGGCCTTCGGAAGAAGCATCAAGAGGAAATGGAAGTCAGAATGTAAACCTTCCTCCACTTTTAGCAGCCCACATAGGGAGAAGCGAGAATGGGCAACCTTTACAGTCTTCCCTGACTTCCGCTTACGGAGGTCAGGCACTTCTGAATAACGTAAGAGGGAATCTCCTTCCGAATGGTACGTTCTTATCGCATAATGCTCAACCTTTCATACCCGCAAGCTTGAATGCATTAAACAGGTTTATGCCTATGCATGTATACCCCGACCAACAACCTGCGAGTTTTATCAATGGACAGCCCATGGGCTTCCCTCCGCAAACTCTGACGGGAAACCCCCTATAGGGGGAAGCTTCGCCAACCTCCAATAAGGAGGGAACGTACCATCGACCTTCATAAACGGTAACATACTTTCTCAAAATTGCTTTACACATCCCGCTAATATCCCTCCGAATAGCTATCCTTTTTATACACAGCCTATGTATACATTCCCAAACATGCCTGCGTATGCCAACCCAAACTCAACATGCCTCTTCCTTAACTTTTTAGGCTTAGTAACACCCTTTGTCCGCTGGATAGAGGGTTACCCTCTCCCAGATGGACTGAAAATGCCTTCCCATATTGGTTCCTATTATGGGAAAGGGGATCCCGACAACTTCCTGCACCTCTTTAAAGGGGCCATAAGGATGCATAAATGGTTATTGCCAGTAGCTTGTCATATGTTTACCTATACCCGCCAGAATATGGTGGAACAGTCAGAAAGCAAGTAGCATCCTTGATTACGAAGATCTCAAAGCAAAGTTCCGATCACACTTTAGCCAACAAAAGAAGTTCACAAAGACATATCTGGCTGCACATAACATCAAACAGAGGGAAAATGAAAGCATCCGAGCCTTCATTACCAGATACACAAATGATACCTTGTAGATTTTGGGCTTGCACGAAGACCAACGAATTTCCGGTTTTATTCATGGTTTAAGGACAAGAAGTTTGGTCGAACACCTCTCTACAGATCTCCCACCCACTTACAAGGGCCTAATGGAAAAAACGTACACCTGGGTTGAAGCAAGAGAGGTGGCCACTAATGGCGTCTCAAATGATCGAAGAGATAGTTTTAAAAGACCAAGGAAATCTTCCTGGAACAACAACAAGGGTCAAATGGACAGAAGCCGGTCCTTCCCTTACAAAGGGGAAAGTCACAAATTACTATCCAATCTAGTCAAAAGCCCTAGAGATATTCTCGCCACAGAAAGATTAGCCAAGACCTTTGAATGTCCCCCATGGCTGCCTGGGCCTAATTGGTCCAAAGACAAGACAAGATACTGCCATTTTCACAAAGACTACAGGCACAAAACAAATAAATGTCAAGAGCTAAAGCATCAGATAGAAGAAGCTGTCAAAACAGGATAGCTAACCCATCTGCTAAAAGGGGTGACAAAGAAAAGAGAAAATACTTCTGACACTCAGTCAGGAGAAAAGAAGAAAGAAGAAAAGCCAGCATTGGAAAAAACCTCTATCCTTATGGTAAGCGGAAGAGACAACAGGCTGAAGAAGAGACATGCGAGCGACAATGGGACAGGAGAAATCACGTTCCCCCCATCCCAAATGAGGGCTCATCAGACCCAGTAGTAATCAAGGTGTACATATCAGGAAGACAAGTAAACATGGCATATTTGGACAGCGGAAGCTCATGCGAAGTAATATATAAACACTGCTTCCTAAAGTTGAAACCGTCAATCAGATCTCTTCGAGTTGACTCTAATACTCCCCTCGTGGGGTTTTGGGAGAAGAGTCGTGACCGTTAGGATAAGTACCGTTAGAAGTCACAATCAGAGAAGTTCCCCTCACGATCACGAAGACACTTAAATTCGTAATCGTAAGGTCAGATTCACCGCATAACCTACTACTGGGGAGAATAGCTATGCAAGAAATGGGGATCGTAGTATCCACAGTACATGGAGCTATAAAATTTCACATGCCTAATGGCGTTGGTACCATCTTAGCAGAACATAACTCACAGAGGTTAATGGAAGAAAAAGGAAATTCAACCAATAACGGTCAAGGTGATGTGAAAGACATCCTCAGTTGCATAGACACAAAAGAAAAGATAGTGATAGATTACAAATACCCAGAATAGAAAGTCACCATAGGGAGAAAATTACCAACAAGGATAAAAATGCGGCTGCGAGATCTCCTAAGAGCGCACGCAGATGTTTTTGCGTGGACTACAACCCACATAACAAGAGTGCCGAGAACATTAATTATCGGAGAAGAAACCTTCAGCACCGAACATCAGCTGAATGTCTTCAATCACACAGAACCGGTAAAACAAAAGAAGAGAAGCCTGGCCACAGAAAGAAACAAAGCTGTCCGCACTCAAGTAGAAGAGTTGATGGAAGCAGGAGTTCTGCAAGAAGTTAAGTATCAGACGTGGGTATCAAACCCAATCATTGTGAAAAAAGATGATGGGAAGTGGAAGCTGCGCATAGATTTTACAAACATAAATAAAGAATGCATCATAGAACCCCATCCTTTACCCGCAGCTGAACTGGGGTCGAAAAATCTCCACAAATACCGACTGAAGTGTTTCCTAGACGTCGACAAAGGATACCATCAGATTCTCATGGCAGAGAAGGACGAATAAAAAATAGCATCCTTCACAAGAGAAGGAGTTTTTTGCTACAAAAGGCTACCCTTCGGTTTAAAAAATGCAGGGGCCACTTATCAGAGACTCATAGACAAAGTCTTCGGTAGTAAGATAGGAAAGAATATGGAGGTTAACGCCGATGACATGGTAATAAAAATTGACTCCGAAGAAGAGATGTTAGCCGACACTGAAGAAACCCTTGGAAGACTAAAGGCGATTAACCTAAAGCTCAACCCAAGAAAATGCTCCTTCGGAGTAGAAGAAGGAATATATTCCGGTCATCTGATTACAAAGCAAGGCATAAGGGCAGACCCCTCCAAGGTAAAGGCCATATCAGCCCTACAACCCCTCAAAACGGTCAGTGAAATACAAAGCTTCGGCAAAAAGTTGGCAGCCCTAAACAGGTTCCTCTCGAAAAGCACAAAGAAGGCCCTCCCTTTCATAAAAACCCTGAAAAGCTGCACGAGTGGAAAGATGGTTCAGTGGACAACAGAAGCAAACGAAGCCTTTTGAAGAATGAAAGAATGCTTAGAGTCACTGCCAACAATGGTTATACCAACCAAAGGTGAGACATTAACAGTATACCTCACAGCCTCGAAAAGGAACGTAAGTGCAGTATTAATGGCAGAAAGGGGGAAGAAACAGGATCCCGTATATTTTGTAAGTCAGACACTACACCAAGCAGAAAAAAGTACCCGGAGTTGGAAAAGCTCATACTTGCCCTCGTGTACGCCGCAAGGAAGCTCCGAAGATATTTCCAAGTGCACCCAATACAAGTTATCAGTGACATGCCGATAAAGCAAGTCCTGGCAAAACCAGAAAAATCAGGGCGCGTAGCTAAATGGGCCATTGAATTAGGAGAACATGAAATAGAATTCAAGGACAGGAACTCAATTAAAGGGCAGTTACTACCCGACTTCCTCGCAGAAACATCACCTATGGAAAGAGAATAGGAGAAGAACGGAGAGGCCAAAAGAAAAAAACCAAAACCAGAGAATACATGGAAACTATTCACCGATGAGGCCTCAAGCTCCAATGGCTCAGGAGCAGGGCTGATGTTAGTAAACCTAGAGGGAAAAGAATATACGTACGCATTAAGGGTTGAATTCGAAACCACCAACAACCAGGCGGAATACGAAGCACTCATAGCAGGGCTGCGCATAGCTAAAGAGATGCAAATACAAGAATTAGCAATTTTTGTAGACTCTCAGCAAGTAACAAATCAAGTTAAAGGACTTTTTGAAGCAAACAACAAACTATCAAGCAGTACTTGGAAAAAACAATGGGCCTCCTGTCAAGCTTTCCCAGCTACTCAAATAAGCACATTAAAAGAGAACACAACAAGAAAGTAGACGCCCTCAGCAAGCTAGCATCAATGACCTTCTCAAAGCTTGCAAAGGAAGTTTTAGTCGAAGTCATACAGACCAAGTCAGTCGCAGAAAAAGAAATCACTAACGTAGTCAAAGAAGATGATGATAGGTGGATGGTACCCATCCGAGAATACTTGAAGGAACAAATCCTACCAAAAGATCCTTAAAAGGCAAGGAAACTGCGCATTAAAGCTCCGCTATATAGGATGATCGAAGAGAGGCTATATCGAAGGTCGTACATGTCACCGTGGTTGAGGTGTGTAGGACCAATACAGGCCAAGAGCATCATAAAGGAAGTGCACGAAGGGTCTTGTGGGATGCACTCGGGCCCTAGATCGGTTGTATCAAAAATAACAAGACTAGGGTATTACTGGCCATCCATGCACAAAGATGCAAAAGAGTTAATCCACAAGTATGAAGCGTGCCAAATCTACTCCTCGGTACCTAGAAAACTGAAACAGGAAATGACATCGATCACGTTAGCTTGGCCTTTCTCACAATAGGGAATTTATATCATAGGTCCCCTACCAACAGCGCCGGGGGGTGCAAGGTTTTTAGTGGTAGCCATAGACTACTTCACAAAATGGGTCGAAGCTAAACCATTAATATCTACGACTGGCAGACATATGGAAACATTCGTATGAGAACATATAGTGTGTAGATTTGGAAGGCCTCAGATAATAATCTCAGATAATGGGAAATAATTCGCAGAAGGCACGTTCCCTATATTTTGTAAGAAACTCAAAACTCTTCAAGCATTCACGTTTGTCTATCACCCTCAAGCAAATGGGCAGGTAGAAGTGACGAACAGAGAAATCGTCAAAGGCATGGAACGAAGACTAGGAATGGCACACTAGGTCTGGGTGGATAAATTACCGCAAGTCCTATGGGCGCATAGAACCACACCTAAGTCCAGTAATGGGGAAACACATTTTAGCCTGGTCTACGAATCAGAAGCTGCCATCCCTATAGAAATAAGCATGGAAACAAAACGAGTCCAAGACTTCGATTCCAAGGAAAATGAAAAAAGACGCCGAGAAGACCTAGACGTTCTTGAAGAAAGAAGGGAAATGGCAGCGATAAAGGAAGCACACTACAAACAAAAATTGGAAGGCTATTACAACAAAAATGTTAAGCCATCCACATTCAAGCCAGGAACATATGTGCTTCGATTAAACAGTGCCAGCAAGGCAGAATATCAAGGAAAAATAGGACCAACGTGGGAAGGCCCTTACAGAGTAAGAAAAGCCTATGGAGACGGAGCCTATAAACTAGAAACGCTATATGGCGAAGCAATTGATTAAACATGGAACGAAACAAATCTGCGTAAGTTTTATGTTTATGAATTTCCCGTTTCTTTCGAAGTTTTTTTAGTAGAATCATTTGTTAGCAAAAAATCCTCATCAAAGTGTAGCAAACTAAGTGTTCATACTTGAAATGATGTAAATATTTCTACATTTTTTGTTAATAGGCCACATATGAGCCTTACATCCTTGATAAAACATCGAAGGGGTGAAGAAGGGCCACACATGATCCCTTCAAAATCAAACACCTAAATTCATGTTATCAAGAAGAATAAAACGTCAAAGGGGTGAAGAAGGGCTACACATGAGCCCTTCGAAATCAAACACCTAAATTCACGTTATTAAGAAGAATAAAATGTCAAAGGGGTGAAGAAGGGCCACACATGAGCCCTTCAAAATCAAACACCTAAATTTACATTATCAAGAAGAATTAAACGTCAAAGGGGTGAAGAAGGGCCATGCATGAACCCTTCAAAATCAAACACCTAAATTCACGTTATTAAGAAGAATAAAATGTTGAAGGGTGAAGAAGGGCCACGCATGAGC
>BQNB010105489.1:4670-22774 GCA_026074375.1 Tanacetum coccineum
CATCTTACACACCAGGTGATTTCGGTGTTGTTAGGATGGGTAATACTGGGCTATCTAGGATTGCTGGTATTAGAGATATTTTGTTAGGATCACATAAATGGACCCAAACAAAGAAGCTTCGGTCACTTTAAGATATAAGACAAAAGTCTAGCTCGAAAGACGATGTTAATTATTGGTTATTAATGTAATCAGGCCAAAATGTAAAAAGCCCAAAAAGAAAGCCCTCAAAGGCAAATTCTTTTAGTATAAATAGACCTAGACTAGTCAAAATTAGGTTAGCTACTCATTTTCATTTTTCCATCTTTTAGAGTTTTGTAGCCACTCTTTGTTTCAATCAATCAAAAGTTCTTCATTGTTTTAATCTTTGGTGTCATTTGATCTAGTGATTCATCCATGGAATGATCTAGAGATTCTACATATTTGTTTGAAGTTTGACACAGGGATGGAATTGGTTTTGCATAATGTGAAACATGTCCTGGATATGAGACTCAATATTATCTCAACAGGTCTTCTTGATGAAGATGGTTACCACAACAGTTCTGGTAATGGCTTGTGGAAAGTGACTCTCGGATCATTAATTGTTGCAAGAGGGAAAATGGAATCCAAGTTATACATGACACATCCGAAGATCTCCAAGAGCATTGTCAATGCTATAGACAATAATGATATGACCGAGTTATGGCATAAGAGACTTGGTCACATGAGTGAAAAAGGGATGTCTATTCTTTCTAAGAAGAATGTGTTATCCGGTGTGCATGATATTAACCTGAAGAAGTGCTCTCACTGTTTGGCAGGAAAGCAGACTAGACGTGCTTTTAAGAGTCGTCCTTCTTTTAGGACGGAGAACATACTTGATCTGGTACATTCCGATGTTTGTGGTCCCATGAAGACTAAGACACTTGGTGGGTGTTCGTATTTTGTCACTTTCATCGATGATCATTCAAGGAAGGTTTGGGTATACACCTTGAAGACTAAAGATCAAGTATTGGATGTGTTTAAGCAGTTTCATGCTTTAGTTGAGAGGCAGACAGGGAAGAAACTTAAATGTATTCGAAGTGATAATGGAGGTGAATACATTGGCCCCTTTGACGCGTATTGTAGAGAGCATGGAATTCAGCATCAAAAGACTCCACCGAAGACACCGCAATTGAATGGCTTGGCAGAGCGGATGAATAGAACCTTGGTTGAGAGAGTCAGATGTTTGCTTTCACATGCAGGGTTGCCTGCTTCTTTTTGGGGTGAGGCTTTGAATACGGCGGTACATGTTATTAATTTAACCCCTTGTGTTCCTTTGCGTTTTGATGTTCCTGACAGGGTTTGGAGCGGCAAAGATGTTTCATACCATCATTTACGAGTCTTTGGATGTAAGGCATCTGTGCATATTCCCAAAGATGAAAGATCAAAGCTTGATGTGAAGAATAAGCCATGTGTGTTCCTCGGGTATGGTCAAGATGAACTTGGGTACAGGTTGTATGACCCAGTACAAAAGAAACTTGTTCGCAGCCGAGATGTAGAGTTTGACGAAGATCAAACTTTGAAAGATGTTGAGAAGACTGAGAAGGAGACAATTCCTCAACATAATGATGATCCTATTGACTTAGATCCGGTTCCTCCAAAACATTTTGATGCACAGTTTGGAGATGATATTCAGAATGATGAAGAACAAAATGATGAAGAACATGGTGCTGATGATGTTGATGCTCAAGAGCAACCAAACCTAGATGAAGACGTTCATCCTGAGTTGCCAGTGCCTATGCCACCATTTGTTCCTACTTAGGTGGGGCCACTAGAAGATCCTCATCCTTTCACATGCTATTCGCAAATGAGTAAGTATTACTCCCTGATGGGGGAGCCCGAGAGTTATGCAAAAGCTATGGAAGATGACACAAGAAAGAATGGTTTTGATGCCAGCAAAGATGGAGATGAAATCCTTGTAGAAGACCAATACCTTTGAGTTGACGAAGTTGCCTAAGGGCAAAAGAGCTTTGAAAACAAATGTTTTACAAATTGAAGACTGAAGGTATACACCTAGACCGAGGTATAAGGCAGAATGTGTGTTAAATTTCAGATTAGAAGGAAAGGTATAGATTATATGATAAGATTTTCTCTCCAGTCATGAAAGATGGGATCTATTCGAGTGTTCGTGGTTTGGCGGCTAGCCTCGCTCTTAAGTGGAGCAAAGGATGATCAAGACAGCTTTTCCTTCATGGGTCTGGAATAAAGAAAACAATATGAAACAACCTGAAGGGTTTCAGTTAAGGGGAAGGAAGACTACGAGTGTAGACTTCAGAAGAGTTTGTATGGGTTAAAGCAAGCACCGAGACAGTGTTACAAGAATTTGAGTTCGGTTAAAGGAAAGCAAAGGCTTCCATGAAAGACTTTTTCTGATCATTGTGTTATTCTTTCAGATTTTGGTAAATGATGACTTCATCATCTTATGCATCTGTGATGAATATTCTGATTGTTGCAAGAAACATTAGAAGAATTCCCAATAGAAGCAAGATTTGAGCAAATCCTTTGCACTGAAAGACTTGGGGCCAGAAAACAAATCCTTGCAATCGATTTCCGCGATAGAGGTCCAAGAAGTTTCATAAAACATAAGAGCAATACATTGAGAAGTTGTTGCGCAGGTTCAACATGAATAAAGCTAAAGGTAGTTATTCCCCTCACACTCCCAACTTTAAGCTTCTGATAAGAATTGTCCCTGCTTCTAAAAGAATATTGAAAAGAATGATAAGTTCCATATGCCCAAGCGGTTTTGTAGCTTAATGTATGCTAGTGTGTGTACACGGTCGGATTTAGCTCATGCGTTGGTGTTGTCAGTCGGTTCCCTGTCAAATCTTCCTGGTAAAAAGCATTGGAATCTGTTAAATGGTTTATTCGATCTCTGCGAGGTACTTCCCAAATTGGGTATCACATTGGAAATGGGAAAACCCAAGCTGTTGTTACACAGACTCAGATTTGGCTGGAAATAAGGACAACATAGAATTTCACTTCTGGATAATTTGATGAGCCTCAGCAGGGAGCTGTTTCATAGAAAATCAAGATTGCAAAAGTGTGTGGCCTTGTTTACAACAGAGACTGAGTATGTGACAGCAACGGAAGCGTGCAAAGAACTATTGTGGTTGAAAAGGTCTTTGCAAGAACTTGGTTTCAAGCAACAACGTTATGCGGTTCTTTGTGACAATCAAAGTACTATTCACCTTGCTAAGAATTCGATGTTTCCATGAAAAGAACAAAACAATGGTTATCCGTATCATTGGATTAGAGATGCATGAAGATTGGAATGTTTTTTGAACGTAATAAAGTTCATACGGTGATATCTTCCGATAGTTACGAAGGCTGTAGCAAGAGAAAGTTGAAGATCTGTTGCTCGTTCTCGGGATGGCGAACTCATCCTCATAGACAGAAAATAGGGGAGATTTGTTGGGTTATAACTTATCCATGAGGATTAAGAGCCCAACATGGGGCCCATCTTGGGTCCATTTAGTCCTTATTTAGGGCATCCTTATGCTCATTATAAAGTGTGAAAAAACAAGAGAGAAAAAGTATGAAAAGAAAATAAAAAAAAGAAATTTCGATTCTATCACCCAAAACCCAGCAGGCAGGTTTCACCGATCCCCGGAGTTTTCATCGTCCGGATCAGTCACATTTAGTAGGCATCAAAGCAACCTTGCATATAAAGGAAGGTTTTATGCCCGTTTGTGATCTGATTTATGAGGCCTGGAAGTTCTGTTTTCTTACCCGGCCAGATTCAAGTTTTTGGTGATATCTTCCCTTTCTTGTTCTTGTTTGTTGCCATAATACTTTGATATTGATTCCAAATATGATGATTGTTTTAATGCCCTCTAGTAGGTTAATTCTGAGAAGACTGTGTGTACCTCTCTTGCTTGATATGATTTAACGCACTATGTGTCCCGTAGGTTTTTACCCACTTTGGGTTTTCCACCTAAAAGTCGTGTTCTTGGTGTGTGTTTGATTATCTTTAATACCTGCTGATTTGGTTGATTTGATATTGTTTGGGGGCTGGTTAGAGTTGTTTTTAGTTTGCCTTATTTGTTTACTTCCTCATAGGTTCATACGGGTTTGAGTAAGTGCCGTCAAACGATGGTTTTGCTTTCGCATTTGTGTTTATACCGTTGTGACCCATTGCACTTTACCCGTCAATATATGATATTCTTTTACAACATAGATATTTGGTTTACCTACAAAGTCTATATGAAATACGAAAAGAACCTATAGTATAAAGCTTCAAGAAAACTAGTTGGTTTCTTGATTAAGAAATCAAGATTCTGTTCTTTGTTGGTAAACAAATTTCAAGAAGATGGTCAAAAAAATCAAGACAAAAGACATATTTTTGGTCAACTACTTAGAAAGACATCATGTTAAACCAATATAAACACTATAAAACCTCTCCAAAATTTACCTAAATTTACCAATCTTACGTGTCACCAGCTGTCCAATCATTCTCACATGACCCCACAAACCATCTTACATAAACCTTACCTCAAGATCATTTTCATTAAAAAAACATAAAAAAAAAAATCCATTATCCACTCAATCTCTCTCTTTCTGCAAAAGGGTATCTTCAAATCTGTTTATATCATCATAAAACCTAAATCTTTTTCAGCATTTGTATATCAATCCTAAGAAAATTTTCCAACTTTCTATATATAGAAAGAAAAGGATTTAAGGAGAGAAAGAGAGAGATTGATGGGGGATTCTAATAACAAGGTGGTGGCATTGGTGGTTGAGGTGGGAGAGGAGGAGAAAGATAGGTTGATAGATTTCGATATGCTGTGTTCGAAAGTTGCGACGAATTCGAATAATGAGGGCAAAGGGGGGGGAACACAACACATTGCATGAAACTATGAAAATGATCGAAGAAAGTGGTGAATTAGTGGTGTGTATGTTTAGATGTGGGAAGGTGATATTGATGTTTCGAGATCGTCGTTTTTTCTTCAAATCATCTTTGTTAAGTTTTTTTCGAAACCGCTTTTGTGATGTTAATAGTAGAACAAATAATATAAACGTTTGGGTATGTGAAATGTATATAATGCCCATTATCTAAAAGGTCTTAACTTATGTATTTTAGGTAGATAAGTAAGTTTAGTCATGGGTTAGAATTTAGTTTTGTCTCATATAAGATTACTCGACTTATTGTTAGATTGTTTGATCATAAGGCTTACCTAAAAAATAGGAAACATATTGTTGTGAGTTAAAGTTAGTTGGTAAGTCAAATAGTTTTAAACTGCACATCCACATACCTTCTATTTATGTACATGTATATGTAAATGTAGGGGTTTGTGTAAAAGCTAAAGAATTTTTGTTCTTGGGATTAAATTGATAGAAACATAGAGGAATTGCTAATAACTAAAGAGTGGATTTTGTATTTTGCAAAAAACATCCCATTTGACTTTTGAAAGTCAAAGTTAACTTTTACCAAGAACAAAGTTTAGTTGTAAACATATTTTTTTCCAGGGGAATTTGTTTTCATGGTTTTGCCAGAAACCTTTTGGTATATTCTGTACCAAATATTAGCAGTGGATACCTTTTAAGAACATGACGTTTGACTTTTCAAAGTCAAAATACAGTTTCTTCTAGAGAACAAAGATTAAATATACTTGTTAAAGCTAGAAACCGTGTTGAAAATGATTTAAGTATTTAGAAGAACATATTGTGATGTATACAGTCATCAAATTTGTACTAAAGATGATGAATTATCTTAAATTTAGAATTCTTAGCTCAATACTGATCATCGGCAAGCCAAATCTTTTTGAATTTGCAGTTGTCCGTGGTATAGATTTGGGGAGAACATGAGACTAGCTGGTTTTGGTTCTTGTTTTCTTCAGGTAGACACACGTACAGATCGTTTTTGTTACTAACAACATGTTTAAATATAACTTTTGCATTTCTAACTTTCTTTTGCACCGGGGAACCCACAGGGCTTTGTTTACATAATTCTAGCTACCATTGCTCTTTGCAACTTCGTAGCATTTGCTGTCACAAAGAAGCAAAGCTTCTTGTATCTCGGTGTTGCTTTTGTACTCTCCCTTGGAACATACTTGGGCTTTCACCGTATCAAGATGAGAAACAAAAACACAAAAAGAATAAAAAAAAGACAAAATAAAAATAAAGAATAAAAAAAAAAAACCATCCAACCCCTAAAAAAAAAAAAAACAAACAAAAGGGATTTTTGTAAAATAAAAAAAAAAAACAAAAAAAAAGCAAAAAAAAAATTCAACAACTAAATAAAATAAAAAAAAACAATAAAAACACAAAAACATAAAAAAAAAAAATCAACAACGAAAAAACCCCCCAATAAAAAAAAAAAATAATACAAAAAAAAAAAAAAAACCATAAAAAAAACAACCAATAAAAAAAAAAGAAAAAAAATACAAAATAAAAAAAACAAAAAAACAAAAAAACAAATAAAACAAAAAATATAAAACAAAAAACTTTCCAAAAAAAAAAAAAACAAAAAAAAAAAAAAAAAAAAAAAAAAAAACTAATTACACAACACCAAATAAAAAAACAAAAAAAACACAAAAACCCAAAAAAACACAAAAAAACAAAAAAAAACAAAAAATAAAAAAAAAGAAAAAAACAAAAAACCAACCCGTTCAACACAAGTTTAATATCAAGGTATGAAGGATTAAAATCCTCTAAAGTTGAGTCAAACATGATACATCATGTTCACCAATCACAAATTAGTTCACGTTTGACCTTGAAAGTCAAAGCGTATAACATTTCTTCATATGTCTGTTTTCTTTCTTCAGGGCAGTGATAGCTCATTGGATGATTGTGTTTCCCATCTTATTTGCCCCTGTTGCACCTTGGCTCAGGTTCATCTTCCGCTTATATATGTTTTTTTGGGTCCTATACTATCGCATCTCTGGTCTTAAAAGTGTTAAATATGTGTTATAATCTTGTGCAGGAGTCAAGGACATTGGAAATAAACAATGTTCATGACGGTACGTGGCATGGTCGAGGTGACACAATGTGTATAGGAACGTACGTTGAAGGTGTCAAGGCCTTTGAGCTAATCCCACCCTCCATCGCTTCAATCAACTCTCCAAAACCTTGTTTGCCCTTATAATATCAACATTGGATTAGGGTCTTTTCTTTCCCAACTAAGCTCAAAACTTGCACATCAGCAATGAGAGACCAATGTCGTTGTTGATGTCGATCAAGAACATTGCCATTGCCCGCCAACTGTTTAGAAAACGCAGAGAAAAATGTATGATGAATCGTATAGTTTGCAATGTTATAAGAGGTTTTAGAATGTAGCATACTCCAAATCTTACATTCAAGACATATGTTCCTTTACATAGGCAGGCCTCATCATTCATTGCAGCTCCACTATTTCCATTCAACGTTCCAACCTTTATGGCTATTTTGTGCTCATATAAGTATCTGCACCAGTACATGGATTCAGATTTTCTTTCTTTATATTCTCGAAATCTTTACCTGACCGACTTGTATGAAACATTCTCAAGGACTGTGATAAGCAAACAATTCTTCTCATAATCCTTGACCCCCAAAGGACAGGAAACACTAGACCACAGACAACTGCAGTTCCTTTAATTGTATCATCATACTTTAAAACCAAAAGATAGTAGCAAAAACAGCAATTGTGCAAAATACTATGTCATGTATAAGGTGGTCATTTAGTATCCAACCTTTTGCAGTGGTTTTCACTTTTCAGCCTCCTATAGATGCTATTGACATAGTTGATCAGGTCATATGCACATTGAAATATCATTCGTTTACTCTGAAAATGAAATGCTGGGGAGACTTGTGCTTCTCATACCAAGCACCCTCCCCTGGTTTGTTCATGACTTCATGTGCACTATGGAAACTGGCAACTATAGCTACTTAAGTCCATGTAAACCTAATAACAATGAGTCTGGGTCTGATGAAAATGTTTATCAACCAGGTAATGATGTTGTGATTTATCAACCTGAAAATGGTGAGCAACAGATTGCAACTCCTATAGATGAAAACAATCAATTTGAGGGCAATGTGGGTAGTAGTAATGAGGTTCCTACCTTCCAAAATGTTTTTGAAAATCAAGCTGAGGAAGTTAACCTGGGAAGGTCTTCTAGGGTCTCCAAGTTACATGCTAAACTTAATGACTATGTGTTAAATAATACTGTTAAGTATGGCTTAAGGATGTTTGTTAATCATTCTATGCTAAGTTTTGACAATTTTGTGTTTGTTTCTAATTTGAATAAGTCTTTCGAACCTTCTTCTTTTGAGGAGGCTTCAAAGGATGTTAATTGGATAAATGCTATGAATGATGAAATGCATGCTTTGTATGAAAATGATACTTGGGAATTAGTTGAGCTTCCTTTTGGCAGAAAGGCCATTGAAAGCAAGTGGGTTTATAGGATTAAGTATATGTCATCTGGTGAAATAGAAAGATTTAAGGCAAGATTAGTTGCCAAAGGGTTTAACCAAAAGGAGGGAATTGATTATGAGGAAACATTTAGTCCTGTAGTTAAAATGAGTATTGTTAGATGTTTAATTGATCTTGCTGTTCAAAATGATTGGAAATTGTTTCAAAATGGATGTAAATAATGCTTTTTTTCTCATATGCATTCTTTGTTTTATCGCTGGAGATCATTGTCGTTTTTCGCAAATAGTTGGTCGCAAAATTTCCGCTTCTACCTAAAGCCAAAGCAAGCCATGACGTAAAAAAAAGTCACGCAAAGGAAGAAGCCGCATGCAATAAACAACTATGCCAATAAATACAATTATGCTTGCGTTCCAACAAACAACTATGCCAATAAATACAATTATGCTTGCGTTCCAAGAAATAGCAAACTCGGTCACTTAGGTATAGGATACTATCCTTATGGAGCTACTATCATTAACTACAAGAATCAACATACATGAAATGAAATGAATCACACTCACAGAAGCACAAGGAACACTACCATGCTACAAATTACATTGGGCAATTTCATATATACAAGTTTTAGTGGGTATATATGAAACTCCCCCGTTTGAAACCTTAGAAAAAAAAAATACTTAGCATGTAATAATAAAATTCACATTAAACTTGATAATACGAATTTCACTAACCATGCTACAAATCACATATTTGCAAAAAAATATACGTAGCATATATTGCATCTATAATCGCACAAGATTCCATAAATGACATTAATTAACAACATTAAATCAGTGATAAAAAAAACAAAGATAGCTAAAAAATAAATAAAAGTGATGTTTCCACACCTTAACTACAAAATAGGCCCCTTGAAATATGGTCGTCATCATTTTAATTAGTTATTATAATAATATATACGTGAATCCGAGTAATCAAGGAGAAGTAGAGATTCCTTGTAAGAGCCCATGAAGAATAAGCCTTTTTCTCCATAAATCTCAAGATTCTTGATTTGCTCGGAGGAGGGGTCGTAAACATCAACCGAAGACTCTCCCAAATCCTTTAGAGTTTCAAATATAGGTTCACCACTCTTCCTAAACCCGAGTATATGATATACCGGTGCGCCAATTGTAAATAGCTTTTTAAAAGAAGAATCATGCTCCATCACCCATACACTACAACATTCAGCTCCGTCGACATAAATAGATCCATACACAACAAGAGACTCCCTTAGATTAGCAACGGCCACATGTCTTCCATCTAGCTCGTTTCTTAAGTTATATGGTAGGTCTACCACTTTGAATTCATTGGTAATCAAATCAAATGACACAACCATACGATTTGTTGTGTATTCACCATCATCAACAAAAGTCTCCTCATAAGCACCCCAATAAATAAACCTATCTATAACAACTTGAGTTTTCATATCAAGTCTAATTGATTTATGAGGCAAATTGGTACTTGGAATCACATTCCAAACACGCGAACTCAATGTAAAAACTTCAACATGCCAAGGCTTGGTGTCCGTTTGTATAATATTCAAAACAGTAGGATCTTTAGTGACGGGACAAACCCCAAAACCATAACTAAAAATGTGAGAGTGATAACTAGGGCCAACAATTCCAAACGATTTTCCAATAAAAGGGTTCCAAATAACAAGCATCCATTCCTTATAACCTTTATGAAAACCAAACATACACACCAATCCATGACACGCACCGACAACTACTGAAGGATGATGTTTACGCAAAGGAGACAGAACAAATGGAGCAAACTCTTGTTGTTGAACCTTAAGCGTTTCATTGTTATCATCGTCTACTAAACAAATGTACCTTGATTCATTCCGGATAACGTAACTTAGAATATGACTATGTGGCTGTGTGTGGCGGGCGCCGTAACTTTGATAAACTTCGAGCTGTCAATGAAAGATTTCCATGGTTTCGAAACTGACCTGAAACGAACCAATGACTTGACATCACAAACCTTTTTGATGATATCTATTTGGATATCAAAGGGTATGTTGTCTGACATTTTTCTAGGGTTTATGTTGTGAAATTTGGGGCATTTTACTTCGACAGTTTAGGACTTTTGAGTTTTGAGGCATCCATCAAAGTACGTTTAGTACGTTTAGTTGTAGACTTTTGGGTAAATTACACCGTTGGTCCTCAAAGTCTTTCCCGTTTTTACTTTGGTCCTCCGTTCTAGGGTTCCACCGGAATAGCCTCCAAGGTCGGCTTTTTAACTCCTATTTAGTCAAAACCTTCCGTTTTTTTAACGGTTGTTACTTTTCCTCGTTAAGCATAACACGTAACTTGCACACGATGAGTATTTTCGTCTAAAACCCCATTACACCGTTGTTCCTTGACATTTCGATATAAATTAAATGGTATTGTCGTCTTTTAGTTTCTTTATCTATTTTCGGATCATATAAATTAAATGTAAATGTTATCTTCTCTAAAAAATTGTTCAAGTTAATCTCCATTCATGATTTCTTTATGTTTGTTTGTATCAGTTTGAATTGGGACACTTGTTTTTTGATACAAAAAATGTAAGGTTTTCACTCCCATGTTTCTTTACGTGTGACCTTGTTTTAAACTCGCGATATAGGACTTTTTTTGTGTAAGCTTACTATAAACCCCACTTTAAAAATGGGGTAGGTTAATAATACCTCCTCTAATTAATATGTTGCAAATACTTTTCCTAACATTTTTGGTTTTTTTATTATTTTTATTTATTTATTATTTTAATAATTTTGTTTTTGTTATAAAACTGTGAAACGAAAAGTGCTGAAAAAAGTTATAAAATTTGGCAAGTCAAAAGTATTAAACTGTCAAAAAATACGAAAAATAAACTGATAAAAAACTGTGTTGTAATACAAACAGAGACATCAAGGGGTGGAGGTCGTAAACAGTACAAAATAGGTGGGTTAGGGGTAGAGGTTGTAAAAAATTGTTATATGAAATGGTTTATAATTTTATATAGAGACAAGTGGTAAAGTTTTTCTTTTCAAAAAAAATTGAAAAAGTCACCGTTGCATTTGCAACGGTAAAAAAAAATACTCCCTCTTTTCAATCTAGCGCTCGTTAGTTCACTGGAAAATGTGTAAAATAACAAACGATGAGTTTTATTGATTAAATGCATTACATATTAGATAGCATATGTATTTATACTAAATACATAACTTTGATAATAAGAAACATAATTCAAACCTTAAACCCATTATTAGGTTTAGGCCAACTAACCTATTTAACACTCTCCCCGTAATTCGAATGGGAGGCTTTCGAACAAACAAACTGAAACATATGTTGAAAGTCACTTTTTATTCTTCTATCATCTTCTTTGTTGTTTGTTGGAACGCAAGCATAATTGTATTTATTGGCATAGTTGTTTATTGCATGTGGCTTCTTCCTTTGCGTGACTTTTTTTTTACGTCATGGCTTGCTTTGGCTTTAGGTAGAAGTGGAAATTTTGCGACCCACTATTTGCGAAAAACGACAATGATCTCCAGCGATAAAACAAAGAATGCATATGAGAGAAATTTTGTTGATTGATGGCTAAATCAACATAATATGAGATGTGTTATGACGGCTAGAGTTTTTGTGTTATAGGGTTTTTGATGTGTATTGGATTAAAAGACTACTAAAACGAAAATATATATAAAGCGAAAAAAAGTAAATAGGTCGGGATTCCTCTGAATCATTGGCGAGTAGCCGATGACCAGGTGACAATCATTTTGTTGTGGGTTGAACCTAAAGCTCTAATACCAAGTAAAATAACAAAGGAAGAGTTTTATTGATTGAATGCATTACATATGAGATAACATACGTATTTATACTAAATACATAGCTTTGATAATAAGCAATATAATTCAAACTCTAAACCTAATGGACCCAAACCCATTATTAGGTTTAGGCCAACTAACCTATCAAACAAAATGAAGTGGGGAAGCTCAAATGTTGAAGGGAGGGGTGCAGTGGCGAGCAAGTGAGGAAGGGCCACGTCGGACAGGCGAGCCTCCCTCGCCACTGCACCGTGTGCTCTTATAACAATTGGACCTACTAATCATAGAGGTAGGAACCTCAAGACTACTTACACCACATGCCCTCAAATTGATTGTTTTCATCTTATAGGAGTTGTCAAGCATGTTCGCCTAACCATTTTCAGGTTGATAAATCACCACATCATAACCTGGTAAGATAAAACTTTTTCATAGACCCAGACTCATTGTTATTATCAAAACTGGTTGATGCATATTACCTTCTCCACTAACAGGTGTTCCTTTCTCATCATCATTGGGACTTTCATTAGGAGTTTCAGGTGATGAATTAGACTCAAAGATATCAAAAAAATTTAAATCATTGACACCAGAAGTATCACTAGAATCAGAAAAAGTTTCACTACTCATTTTATAAGGAAAAACAGTCCTATTCTCAAGACTTAACAATTTATAGGCTTTTTTACTACTAGCATATCCAATCAAAACACACTTTTCTGATGTATTAAAACTTATCAGAACCCTTAACAACTGCAGCATAACACAAACACCCAAAACTCCTTAAATGAGAAAGGTTTGGTTCCCTACCATACACTAAGAAAAAAGGAGATTTGCCATTCAAAACTAAGGAAGGAAGCCTGTTAATAAGGTATACATCAGTTAGCACACAATCAGACTCAAAAACCTAAGTGGAATCCCTTTCCCCATGAAACATAAAGGACTTCTTGCACATTTGAGAAGATGTCTATTTTCCTTTTCAAGCATCACCATTCTGCTGTGGTGTATATGCACAAGTAGTCTGATGTAAAATTCCCATTGTGTTTAAAAATGCAGTCATTTTATTATTAGTAAATTCAATACCATTGTCAGATCTTATGACCTTAATCTTTATATTAAACTGAGTTAATATAATGTTGTAAAAGTTTACAAACATTTGAAACGCTTCGTCTTTAGTTTTAAGCATATACACCCAAACAGATCTGCTATAATCATCAACCACAGTTAAAAGTACCTGAATCCCTCCCTACTAACCACCTTATAAGGACCCCAAACATCTAGATGTATTAATTGGCCAATAATAGTAGATTTATGTTCACTTAGAGGAAAAGACTCTCTGCTCTGTTTTGCTTTATGACAAACATCACAAGGCAGATCATTTTTAATATGATTCAAGTTTAAAGTTCCTTTTAACAAATTTATAACCTGGTTAGCAGGGTGTCCCAACCTATTGTGCCAAATATCTTTGGACACATAACAAGAAAAATACTCACTATTACAAACAGCGGGGGACACATTGAACTTTTCATCAAACAAATATAGACCAGCAAATTCACTACCAGTCCCCAGAACTTTCCCCTTTCTCAAATCCTGAATATAACAGTTTGATTCATCAAAACACACACTCAACTTACTATCCTTAATCAACTTGTTCACAGACAATAAACTAACAGTATACTCAGGGACAACTAACACATCAAACAAAATGACATCATTGTTAAGTTTTAGGTTACCAACATGAGTGATTTTAGCAATAGTCCCATTAGGATGACCAACAGTAAGATTTAAACCCGAAACATCAATCAAATTAAACATATTTTTTGTGTCATTTGTCATGTGTTGGTTAGCCCCTGAGTCAATTATCCAACCTAAGTGATAATTGACTCCATTCATCTTAATTTTAGCACAAAAAAACTTATAGAAATGTTGATTAAAAAACACGTTACAATTAAAAAAGGAGCAACTCTCAATACCTGCCATATTGGCAGTACCAGCAGTAGACTTATCATTCAAGAGACTCATTAACTTCATCATCTGTTCATTACTCAAAGACAAAGGACTAGCAGATTTATCATTGTTACCCACAAAGCTTCCCTTAACATCACTGTTATTACTTCTGTTATTATTATTCAAACTATTAACAGGTTTTAGGTTAGGATTTCTTTTAAAACCAGGTGGGTAACCAATAATTTCAAAACATCTATCAATAGTATGTCCTTTCAAACCACAATTTTTACACAGCAAACTGTCATAATTTCCTTTATTAGCATTATTCCCATTAGACCAATTTCCAGAACTATTACCATTTGACCAATTACCAGAACCCCTTCTCTTATTAGCATCATTAAATTTTGTATTAAAGGCAGAAACTTGAGGTTTTTCAGTTTTAACAGAGGTACTGGGAATACCTCTATGAGATTCTTCCCTAGAGATAATGACAAAAGCATCTTTGGCTTCAGGAAGGACTTCCCTAGTCAAGATGCTACTTCTAATGGGTTGATAAACATCATCCAGACCCATTAGGAATTGCATAAGTTTCATCAACTTATCATGGTCAACTACCTCATTCCTAGCCTCACATGTACAGTCAGGTAATTTGGTCAGAGCATCAAATTCTCTCCACATAGAGTTCAATTTATGATAATATTCTGCAACAGGCAGACTTCCTTGCTTAAAACTATTAATCTTTTGAAGCATGTTAAACACAATGGATCCATCAACTCTATCATATGTTTCTTTTAGATCATTCCAAACCTTAGCAGCATTATCAGAAAATACATGACCCAAATAAACATCTTGGGATAAAGAAGTTAAGATCCAATTTAAAACAACAGCATTGCATCTATCCCACTGATCAAGTAATGGAGCACTAGCAAGATAATCATTCCTAGAACAAGTACCAGTAATAAAACCCATCTTATGTTTAATTTGTAAAGCAAGTTTCAAAGCACTAGCCCAAATTCTGTAGTTTTCTACACCAGTCAACTTAACAGAAACAATAGATGCACAATTAGAATCATTAGGATGAAGATACAGGGGATTGCCCTGATCAAGAGAACCAATCATAATGGCCATGATAAACAAGCAGCAAAGCAAAACAGAAGACAAACAATCAAACCAAACAAACAGAACTAACAGATAACCAACAAGAAACAATTTTAATCAAACAAACTACGGATAACAGATAACCAACCAAGAAACAAATAAACCAAACAAAACAGAAACAGATAAACTCACACCAAGAACCAAGATCCACAAGACTTAAGTCAGTGAATTGGGACAAGCCAGAGCAGGATCTCGTACCACTTGAGTGGCAGAGCAGGAATAGCTTGCCTGTTTGCACCCACTAAACCCAAGACTGTATCACTTAAGGGAAGAGATACCAACTTACAGAGAGCACCAGCAGCGGAAGATGAACAATTCCTCTAGATTCACTTAGTCTAGAGGGAATTGAAGAACCCAATGAAGCCAAGATCCACAAACCCCAAATTGCCAATTAGGGTTTTAACAAGAAAACCAACCCAATCTATCAAACCACCGGTTAATCAACAATTAACCCCAAAAGAAACTGATCAAAACAACCAAGAATCAAAACCCCCAAAAATTAGGGTTTCACGAAAACCCTAATTCTTCAATCTTCAATTAACCACCAAGATAGCTCAATCGATGAACCTAGAGCTCTGATACCATGTTAAAATGGTATCAAAACGACTATGTAGATCACCCAACCAACCACCCCTTGGTGATTTATTTCTATTTATTCAAGATTACAAAGAAGACAAGTCTCCAACACGGATGCTTGCCAAAACAAAATACAATGAAAACCCAATAGTCCCCTTCAGAAGGATTCTATTATTCTATACAAGAACTCACACACCTAAACAATGTTTTTAACCAAAAAACTAAAGATCAAGATGATCTTAAACCAGAAATCCTAAAAACCAGATCTTGATGAGAGAACTTGTAGGTGTGTGTTTGTTATGAGCTAAGTGTACCCGAACCCTAAACTGGAAGCTTCAATATATAGCCATAAACATTCCACTAAGGACCCTAAAAGATATAATCTTAACAAAACAAGCCCAAAGTTAGAAACACAAATATAAAGGGAAAAATATTACAACTTCAGTCCCTTAAAACTCATAAGCTTGCTAGATGAGATTAATACTTTCAGCGGATTCTTTTTGCTGTCGAAGTGGTCGCCGTTTGTTTTGTTTGTTGTTAGCGGTTCTTCGTTTTTTAATATACAACATTTCCAAAAAAAATAAAAAAGGCTGATTAAAAAGTTAACACACCTTATATTGTGTATGGGATATGTAACTTTAAGAATAATACCATGACTAGATTTTTAAGTCACAAGGCAACATCCAAAGCTTTTTAATTTATTTACAATCCCATGTTATACATAAGCATCGATAGCTAAATAACTTTGTTTTTATACATATTTGAATAATCTTTTTATCATGTAAATTTTTCCACGGTAACATATCATGATACTTTTAACAAGTGAAATATTTTGCTCTAGTCATCATTTAACTAGCATATATGTTATACTAACACAAATAGAAAAGTAAAATATTGAAAATATTATAAATGTTCGTTTATTTACATATTGAGAATACAGACTCGGGTTCAAACCAAGCACCTAATTAAACGTCCACTCTAAAGCGGGGTGTGGTGGTGACCAAGTTCATCACCACTATCTCAGCTATACATGAGCGCTCACTACTTCACCAAATCAACCACTAACACAATGAGCATTTAGTTTAGGTAATATAAGCCCATAAGAATAAACTGTCCAACTTTACCCAAACACCAACAAGGGCTTAATAGCTTCTTTTTTTTAAGGGCGGGGCTTAATAGCTTTACCAAGATGCGATAAGCCAATAAACCCCATAAATAGGCTTACCCAAACACCCCGCTTACAGCGTTGCTTCACTTTTGAATTCTTCAATAAAAGATTGATCTGACATCGTCTATGACTCTCTTTGGACAACTTTCGAAGTGCCCATGCTCTGACATCGTCTATGACTCTCTTTGGACAGCTTTCGAAGTGCCCATGCAGGTTTGTTCAAACCACACCTTTTTGGTCACTAAAGGCTATTTTTCGTGTATTGAATGTAATATGAGATTGTCCTTTTTACAGATATTTGAGGCTGCATAAGTTCCAATGGAACTTCAATATACGAATATAATGTTCAACTCTTGTGTAGAACTAGTTCCGTTAAGATTGAACAAGCATCAACACCGACTTTGGGGTGCCGAAAAGGGATGGTAGCATGATCATTTCATATTACATTATTTCATAAGAGGCTAAATGCTTGCTCCATAGATTAATGTAAGAAGACATCGATAAATCATATTCCAGTAATCTAAGCAATCGGGTTTTGTTATTTTCACTCATGCTTATATTGAGTACCCTTGACACATCAACTGGTAAATAGTAATGGTGGTCGGTAAATATTCACTTGCATCAATTCTATACACCTCAATAGCTATTTCTAACTTTGCAGTTGTTATTCCCACATAGATTCACGAGGTGAAATCTAATTACTACTTCATATACTCGGATACAGTGTAACACATATTAGATCGAGATGAATAATATGTTGTCGGGAAGGTGTTAATTACCAACTTTAAATAAATCGTATGTAATGCTTTCCAGATAATTGATATAAATTCTTTGATTTTTTCCCAGTTTTTCCCAAGCTTGATAGTTCCATAAAAGAGTTAAAGATCTCCAGGGTTAGTGAATTTTGCGAAATTTATACTTCATTTTATAAATCGATCCGTTGTTTGTTTAGATCACCATAGTAAGGCAAAAGGTTTAAAAATGTTCAGTGATAATAATATATAAGTTTTTAAAGTATAATGTATATGAAATTCAACTCTTGCGTCGAACTAATACCAATGATAATTGACAAGCATCTGCACCAATTT